>QNUK01000228.1:887500-1121431 GCA_013621035.1 Clarias magur | reverse complement strand
AGCATGGGTGTGGATGTTTTTGTCATTTCGTGTGACAATGACCCAGGAAACACTGCATGGGTTTATAGGGAAAAAAGGATGGAATGGCAGGAAATTCTGAAGCAGAAACTGAAGCAGAAAAAAAGGTTTTTCAACGTTATAAAAAACAAATATTCAAAAAATACATGAAAATACACCATGATCAAAAGCTGAAGCTGTTGGAATGGTCCTCACATCTCCTGATTTAAGCATCATGGATAATTTGTCGGTAGATCTCAAACATGCTGTGCATGAAAGATGACCCAGGCATATTTCGGGACTGTTCTGAATGAAGTATTAGTGACCGAAACTAAAATAATATTAGTCAGTCTTTTAGTTAGCATCACAGAACATTTGCAAGTTCGGAAATCAGCCAAAGGGGGAGTTACTAAATACTGCTGTACAAACATTTTTTTTTTACTTGCACAATTTTTAAAAATCAGTCCTCAAATAAAATTCCTCATATATAATTTTCATCTATTCATGTTACATCCTGTTAGTTTCGAAGTTATCTAACTTAGGTGGCAAGTCACTAAACATTTCCAGACAGCTATTAAGAAATTGTAAGAAACAGGAAAATCAAGTCTTGCTACAGTCAGTACAGGCCGGGAAATGCAGGTTACAAATGATTAACTGCTGAGATATGTCACTGGTCTAGGTATATAAACCTTTCTGTGAAGACATACAGACACAGAAACACATCCAACAAGTGCAAGCAGAACAGCGCGTAAGAGAACGACAGGTAAAAATGTTGATTTTATTGTAATTTTGGTATGATTTAGATGAATAATAATAATAATAATAATAATAATAATAATAATAATAAAAAATACTACTACTACTAATAATAATAATAATAAGTTGCACATATATAAAACTATATATAAATATATATAATCACAAACTTATATATAATTAAGTTAATTAATCAATTAATTAAAGTAAATAGAGTAATATTTATATCACACAAACAATCATATAAGTTTGATTTATTATTAGTAAACTCATTATTTAAGTTTTGTGTATTTTTAAGTTTTAATAGTGTTTTTTAAATCATGTAAATTTACCAAATTTTATAGCTATTGTAAATAGAAATTCAAGAGCCAATTGCCATACTTTGGTCTTTGAGTTGTGTGCTGTATCACCCAAATAAGCTAATTTAATAATTATGCTTTACTCTATACTAAAATTATGTTTACATGTTATTTTACTTGCACAATTTACAGAATATACATTAATTCTAATTACATTACAACTAGCGCAGCATGATATCGCAAAGCACATACATCTGAAAATACCTGCACTTTATTCCACATTATTATTATTTTTTGCACTGAATTTTTATTCGTTACTATTTAAAAACATTTAGTGGTTTTTATGCCATTTTATAAAAAAAATCTGTTTTTTTAGTTTAGTTTTTTTGTCACCTGTGACAGTAGTTTACATGTATATTGAAAATCAATGTAAAATTAATAATCAGTGTTTTTCAAATCAGGCGGTGGTGTTATTAATGTTATAGCGGATATACAGTATGTATACTGTATTTATATAACAATTGATATAGGTATTAAAGTTAGGTTCCTAACAAATATAGTGAAATGTGTGTGTGTGTGTGTGTGTGTGTGTGTGTGTGTGTGTGTGTGTGTGTGTGTGTGCGTGTGTGTGTGCGTGTGCGTGCGTGCATGGGTAGTTCTGATACTGTATCTGATTACACAGGAAACATTTACAGCACACAGGCACATGAGAACATACTGTTCTCTTTCCTGATTTGTATGAATGAATGGATTTTTTCTTTGTGTTCTACAGTTATCATGTACCCAGGAATATCACAGGCAAAACCTCAGGGTAAGATAAATTAATAACTGATTATTATAAAATTCAATGTATGAATCATTCTCTGAATTGAGTAAAGAAAAATAGTGGCTAATCCAGTCATGTTTGAACTATTACTTAAACAATGATGACATGCACCTACTTTGGCAAAGTATTACCAGATGAACAATTTTGATGCCAAATCATTATATATTTAGTTTGAATGTATTAAGAAGAAAAAGGTACAGTACATATAAGGCCATGCGTTAGTACAATAAATAGGACAAATAAAACAGAATTTAACAGACGTTTTGTCAAAATCTTACCATACCATTAATAACCACATTATCCATCCACCTACCAAGAATTAATGATTCATCCTAACACAACCATCCCATCATCATCCATGTTTTGTTATGTTCAATTATCAAATCAATCCAAATCAATATACCACTATAAACTCCATCACACCAAATTCATAAACATCATCAATTATATACTAATTGTTACCATGTCCATTCAAACACCACCACTATTTTTATCTTAATTTATTATATTGTAATGATGCAACATTGCTGAGAGACCTTCAGATGAGGTGTTTGATAAATGAAAAAAAAAATACTAAAAAGGCACAGTACATTATGAAATGTTACACAGTATACAGACATCTTAAAGAAGAACAGTAACGTAGGACATACGTCACGTTACTTTGTGATGTTTTATAAACCAAAAGGTGCATTCATAAAACATTCAAGAAAAATACAGACTCTTCATTCAACAAGTACATATTTTTGTAGATACTTGTTCCGCAGAAATATACAGTATGCCTTAATCTTAACTATTTCAACATAATTCCCATATGACAAAAAAGATAAAAGTTTTATTAAATTTTTATTTTTTTTAAGATTCAAATTAAATGTGATTGCTACAGCTCCTGAATGTGAAATTTAAAGTATACTTTTGTTTGAAACAAAACTCTCAGTTATCCAATGTCAGTCAGGAATGTCCATTTAAAAACGAAAGAACAGAACGAAAAAAACAAAACAAAAAAAAAAACAATTCTAGTGACAGTGATACTGTGAAACCATAGCAGTGTGGGAACAGAGATGAAAAAGTCTGACAAGCTTAGAAAATATAATGCTTATTAATTATAAACCTATTTTTAATTATGAAAAATATACTCATATATATTTATTTATTTTAGAATTTTACATTATTTTATACAGACATAATTGAGTATTATTACAGAAATGTTTTGTTATCATTTACAGAGCTATATGATTTTATTTACATCTTTATAAATAGTTTTAAAGTGAAAGTTTAAAGTGAAAAGCTGATCATGCGCCCATCTTGACTGTGTTGGCATCATTGTAGCCCCCTTATTAGGCTCCGGGAAGACCACAGGTGAAGGTTTATGTATTTATGTAAACAAAGCCTGGTGCACTAACTGCACTGTTGTTGTGAGTCATTGTTCTGCTGATGTGGAATTTTTAATGATTAAATGTAGACCCTTCTATCTATCGAGGGAGTTTACTACTATAGTTATAACTGCTGCATACATACCACTGGATGCTAATGCTAAGAATGCTATGAAAGAGCTGCATGAAGCTATTAGCAAACAACAGACTGTTTATCCTGAGGCTGCTTTCATTGTTGCAGGAGATTTTAATCACTCTAACTTGAGAACAGTACTCTCAAAGTTTTTTCAACATGTGGACTGTCATACAAGAGGTAGCAAAATTCTGGATCATGTCTATACAAATATAGCCGAGGCATACAGAGTTTTAACCCTCCCCCACCTGGGACAGTCTGATCACCTTTCTTTGTTCCTGCACCCCAAATACACTCCGCTCATTAAACGTCTGAAGCCCTCAGTTACCTCTATCAGAGTGTGGACTGAAGAGACAGACACTATACTTCAGCACTGATTTCATCATACGGATTGGAGTAGGTTTGCCTCTCAAGCTACTTCTGACTCTCACACGGACATTAAGCTATACACCTCTTCTGATCTGGATCACATGAAAGCCACCATTGATAATGTAACAACTGTGAAGCAGATTACAACATACCCTAATCAGAAACCATGGATGAATAGGGAAATTCGTCTCCTGCTCAAGGCACGGAATGCTACCTTCAGATCAGGAGATGCACAGGCCTACAGTGCATCCAGAGCTAACCTGAAAAAGGGTATCGATAAGGCCAAGTGGAGCTACAAGCTGAGGATCGAAGATTACTTCAACAACTCTGATCCTCGGCGTATGTGGCAGGGCATCCAGTCCATCAGTGAATACAAACCCGCCCACTCTGCAACCATATCCACCAAAATCTCCTTCCTCAATGAGCTAAATAACCTTTATGCTCGCTTTGATCAGAGTCTTCAGGAGACAATCACTATATTGATACGCCTGTGAACTTTCAGCCTCTCTCACTTTCCACCGCAGAAGTCTCTGCTGCCTTCAGCAGGATAAACAATCGGAAAGCAGCTGGCCCTGATGGAATACCTGGACGTGTGCTCAGAACCTGTGCTGAACAGCTGACTGAAGTCATGACAGACATCTTTAATCTGTCCCTACGTCAATCAACAGTGCCTACTTGCTTTAAGTCCACCTCCATTGTGCCTGTGCCTAAACACTCCAAACCAATGTGCCTTAATGATTACCGCCCAGTAGCACTGACACCAATACTCATGAAGTGCTTTGAGCGGCTAGTCCTAGCACATCTCAAGAGAAGCCTTCCACCCACATTGGACCCTCATCAGTTTGCCTACCGGGAGAATAGGAGCATTGAAGATGCTGTCTCCCTAACACTGCACACGGTACTGCACACTCTCACCTGGATAATAAGAACACTTACACAAGAATGTTGTTCGTGGATTTCAGCTCAGTGTTCAACACAGTCATCCCCTCCAGGCTGATTAGTAAGCTTACTGATCTCAGAATCAACACCTCTCTATGCAGCTGGATATTGGATTTTCTGACCAACAGACCACAGAATGTTAAAGCTAATAACGTTCTCTGCTCAACCATAATCCTGAACACTGGTGTGCCACAAGGCTGTGTACTGAGCCCCTTCCTGTTTTCACTGTACACACATGACCGCAGCCCTATGCATGGTTCTAATACCATAATTGAGCTTGCGGATGACACAACAGTGATTGGCCTCATCAGTGACAATGATGAGACTAACTACAGGGCAGAGGTAAAGCACTTGGCCGAGTGGTGTGCTGACAACCACTTGCTCCTGAACATCAGTAAGACCAAGGAACTCATTGTGGACTTTAGAAGGAGAAGAGGTAACACACACTCCCCTGTCTACGTCAATTGGACAATGGTCGACCGTGTTACAAACTTCAAGTTCCTGGGGATACACATTTCTGAGGATTTGATTTGGTCCACTAATACCACCAGTCTCCTCAAGAAAGCTTCCCAGCGCCTCTTCTATCTGGGACTATTAAGGAAGAATCTCCTAAAGACATAATGAACAATTTCTACCGTTGTGCAGTAGAGAGCATACTAACCAGCTGTATTGCAGTCTGGTATGGTAACTGCTCTGTCTCGGACCGTAAATCCATCCAAAGGGTGGTAAAAACTGCTCAGCGTATCACTGGTACCCCACTTCCTGTCATTGAGGAAGTCTACAAGAGGAGGTGGCTGCGTAGAGCACGAAGCATCCTGAAGGACACCTCTCACCCTGCACATGAACTGTTTTCTCTCCTTCCCTCTGGAAAAAGGTTCAGATGCCTAAAAGCCAAGAGCAGCAGGCTGAGGAACAGTTTTTACCCCACAGTGGTTACCTTACTGAACACAACTTCACTGTGCCCCTTACATAGACGGTACCACCATCACTGATAACCCAACATTCCTGTTTAATACCTCTGTAAATACTTCCTGTTCATTCATTTGTACAGTCTGCACATGGACTGTACACTAATATGTGTATATTCATATATGTAGATGTGATACTCTGCATTTATATCCAGCGGCTAAATTACTCATATTTATCCATATGTACACTCATACTATTGCACATAATGTAAATTCACCTATATATAGTTTCTGTATATCTTTATTCCACATATTTATAATCAGACAAATCTGTAGATTTACAACTATTCTGTATATTAATTTATCCATCTATGCTCACTTTACAATGTATATTCATGCATATATATTTTTTTTTCTTTCTGTAATACAATTTATACATAGACCTTACTTTTATCATACAAGTTTTATAGATCTGTATATATGTTTATATTGCACTGCTAACTTGCACTTCTGGTTAGATGCTAACTACATTTCGTTGCCTTGTAAACAATAAAGTTTAATCTAATCTAATCTAATCTAACATGTTTCTCTTGCAAACAACCTACAAAGATGTTAATGCATTCTGTTAAATTATTCAAATGAGGACTCTGGGATGCCAATCAAATATACTGCTGCCATAAATGTGTATCTGTAGTTGGTGCAGCTTGGTGTTCTGCAATGTACAAGGACATTAATCTTCTTGTTCTCTAGTGGAAAAAAGTGATACTTGAATGGATTTATTTATTTATTTATTTCTCTTCTGTTGATGGCATACTCTACAGCCTTAGAAATAGTGGAAAGAACAATTTCCATTTATTTCCAGTTAAACAATGTCTGTTATTCCTTACAAGGTCAACAACCCTTAAATCTGTGTTAGCAGGCTGGTACTGAAACCGTATTTGAAACATGTGTATTTGGTATTTGTCTGTCTATGAACTTCCTATGCAATTACAGATCTCCATCAATGATTTATATATATATGTATAATATAATGATAATATATATAATATATATACTAATAATATTTTTTGTTTTTTTTTTTCCCGTTGCAATGAGTATTTCCTTTTTATCCTGGTCACCATGCTGTGTTGTAGCCAGGAGCTTTATTCAATAACAAAAAATATTACCATTTTAGATTTTTGTAGAACTGTCTGCACATTATCACATAAAACAACCTTTTAAACCATTGTATATTATTATCATACTTATTAATCACTTTTTGTTTGTTTTGTTTAATTTTTTTTGTCTGTAGAGTTGTATGTGTATTTCTGCTGCTTGTGCCATACCCAGATACACTTCCTCTGTGGCTCTTCTCACCTTCCAAATCTTCCTGGTTCTTCATTATACTCCAAACTTCTGCTCTGTTCCTCCTACATCCTTGTCTTCGAGCGATATGCACTTTATGACTCATTTCCTGATGCTATGCTTACTTGCAAACCCCCGAGGCTTTGCAAAGTCTGCTTTTGCCTATACCTCACTTAACTGCTTTTTTAAAGATAGTAAATACTTTATATAAACTGCTGCTGTGATTATAAACACTGTCTGATGATCTCTCCAGAAATTCTATATGCTTTATTGAACTCACCATTTTCTTACTAGACACTTAATAGGGTTTAGTATTTAAATTAATAAGTTAAAAAAATATATCACTGTTGTTCAACAAGATGATGGCTTGCCTTGTAGGTCCTGTTCTTGTCAATGGTTTTTTCCATGCTGTCTCTGAGTTTTCAGGTTTTTTATTTTCCACGTCTACTTTTGGACTTTTTTTCTAAGCATGTGATCACATCCATCCATCCATCCATCCATCCATCCATCTAATTGGTGGTGGTTTTCAAATGTCTTTCATACATTATAACCAGAGGTGGAAAGAGTACTAAAATTTTGTACTCAAGTAAAAGTACTGTTACTTCAGTTAAATTTTACTGAAGTACATGTCAAGTTACCATTATAAAAATCTACTCAAGTAAAAAGTAGCTAAAACATTTACTCAGAGTAAATGTTACTGAGTAACGTTTTTTGTTGTTTTTGTTTTTGCAGGGGGGTTGGATGAGGAATTCTAGCATAGTTCAAAAAAGATAAGCAGATATGAATCTCAAACTAGTTGTTTTTAACTGAAGGAACGTCTCGGGTTACTTGACTGTAACCCTGTTCCCTGATAAAGCGGGAACGAGGTGCTGCGTGAAAACACTATGGGAACATCTCTTTGTTGCCCGGTTGTGAAGCCTGTGCATGTCAAACCCGCCGAATACCTTCGGCTTATAACCTGTGCCAGGCATGACGTCACCGAATAAGGTGTACCTGCAGGTTATAAATAGGAGTGAACCGGAAACATCCTCAGGTCAATTTTGTCTGAAGGATGTCCAGGCACGCCAGCAGTGCGGCATCGGAACGCAGCATCTCGTTCCCGCTTTATCAGGGAACAGGGTTACAGTCAAGTAACCCGAGACGTTCCCTTTCAAAAGCTACACTCAATGCTGCGTGAAAACGCTATGGGAACGAGAATACCAACGCCGCCGCACTGCAAGTGTCTGGACCCCCAGGTTGTATAGCGTGTGCGCACAAGCCGAGGAGGTCTCAGACCTAGCTCTGGGATGCTGACTGAAGGATCCGTGAACCCGGAGTAGCATTGACATCCAGACTATAAAATCTAACAAACGTGTGTGGAGAGGACCAGCCCGCCGCATCACACACCTGCTGCAAGGGGACGCCTCTTGCCAAGGCAATCGATGAGGCAATCCCCCTGGTTGAGTGAGCCCTGATTCCCAGAGGCGAAGTGAGACCACGCACCTCATAGGCTAGGGCAATGGCATCTCTAGACCCAGTGTGACAGAGTCTGTCTAGTGGCAGACCCCCATGGCAAATAAAGAACTGCTCTGACTTACGCCACTGGCTAGTGCGGTGGACGTAGATCCTAAGAGCACGTACTGGACACAGTAAGTGAAGTCTTTCCTGCTCCGGAGCTGTGAAAGGCGGAGGACAGAAGGCCTCGAGAACAACTGGGTGCATGGTCGAGAATGGAACCTTGGAAGATAGTTCGGGTGAGGATGCAGAATAGCGTTAGAAGTAATAGCCATAAGAAAAACCATCTTAAGAGGCAGAAGCCTGACAGGCGCTGACTCTAGTGGTTCAAAAGGGGTGTCGGCCAGGCCTTCGAGTACGATAGTTAAGTCCCACAAAGGGACCGTCGCTCTAGTGGGCGGCTTCAACTGTTTAGCTCCACGAATAAAACGGGCAACTAAATGGTGCTTGTCCACAGAAACCCCATCATTCAGAGCGTGAGAAGCCGAAATAGCAGCTACGTACGTTCTGAGCGTACAAGGGCATAAGCCCGAGGACAACCTTGCAGAAACCCCAGCACCGAAACAATCTGGCAGTGAACTGGGTCTACATGTCTTGCCATGCACCAATTTTCAAATACAGTCCATTTGAGGGCATAAGTTCTTCTAGTGGAGGGAGCCCTGGCACTTAAAATGGTTTCAATCACGCTGGCTGAAAGCCCAGCATGTCTTAGTTGGTCCATTCAAGGGCCAAACGTGAAGGTTCCAGAGCTCGGGCCGGGAATGAAGTATTGTCCCCTGCGCGTGAAACAGAAAATCCCTCCTCACTGGAATCACCCGGCGTGAGCCATCGAGGAGAGATATAAGATCCGAGAACCACACTCTGGTCGGCCAATGGGGCGCTATCAATAAGAGGCGCAAGCCGTGTTGACGGACCCTCGCCAGGACTCCTGGGAGCAGAACTATAGGTGGAAACGCATAAAGGCGTAATCTGGGCCACGTGTGGGCCATTGCATCCAGACACAGGGGAGCTGGAGGAGTCAGAGAGTAGTAAAGGGGGCATTCTGCTGCCTCTTATGAGACAAAGAGGTCCACCTCTGCTACGTTAAATCTTTTCCAGATTGACTGACTACTTCGGGGTGGAGTTTCCATTCCCCATGTTTTACAGCTTGTCTGATTAGCAAGTCTGCTCGTACATTCAAATGCACTGGAATGTAAATCGCCCTGAGGGACAGGAACTTGTCCTGTGTCCAAAGCAGAACCTCGTGCGCTAGCTTGTTCAAGCAGCGCGAGCACAATCCACCCTGGCGATTTATGTACAAGACTACCGCAGTGCTGTCCACTTGCACTAGGACATGGTAGCCTCTCAACTGCTGGAGGAAGTGTTTCAGGGCCAGAAACAGAGCCATCATGTCGAGGCAATTGATGTGCCACGCGAGAAGATGACCTCTCCAGCTCCCTTGTGCTAAATGGCCATCCAAGACCACACCCCAGCCCGTGAGGGAAGCGTCTGTCGTTAGCATCTTGCGACGACAAGACGGACCTAGAGTGGGACCCAAAGTCAGAAACTGGGGTCTGAACCAAATAGAAAGGGTACAAAGCCCCCGGCGCGTAACCCTTATTAGCCTCTGGGGGTTGGCCCTTGAATGAAACCCCTTGGCTCTTAGCCACAGCTGAAACACTCTCATGTGCAGAAGGCCCAAAGGTATTACCGTGGACGCAGCTGCCATGAGGCCTAAAGATTTCTGAAAGTGATGAACAGTGACCTTCTGGCCTAGCTTGATTTCCTTCAGGGTGTTGAGAATGGATTCGACACGAGCAGGAGAAAACTGTGCCTGCATTGTGACCGAATCCCATGTGACACCCAAATATGTTGTCCTCTGAACAGGAAGGAGAACGCTTTTTGTGGTGTTGAGTCTCAATCCTAAAGAATGAAGATGGGCTAGGACGACATCCCGATGTCGAAGCGCTAGCTCCTGAGACTGGGCCAGAATCAGCCAGTCATTTATGTAATTCAAAATACGGATGCCCTGGAGTCATAAAGGAGCCAGAGTTGCATCCATGCATTTTGTATATGTGTGGGGTGACAGAGCTAGGCCAAATGGAAGGACCCGATACTGGTAAGCTTCGCCCCCAAAAGCGAACCTCAGGAACTTCCTGTGCTGTGGCAATATTTCTATATAGAAATATGCGTCCTTGAGATCGATTGTCACAATCAATCCTCTAGTTGGATTTGAGAAACAATCATTTTGACAGTCAACATTTTGAATCTGGATTTCTGAGATAGCGGTTCAAGCCGCGAAGATCCAAGATCGGACGCAACCCTCCCCCTCTCTTGGGCACCAAAAGGTACCGACTGTAGTAGCCCGACTCTCTGTCTGGGAGGGGAACATGTTCTATGGCCCCTTTGCCCAGGAGAGTCTGTAACTGCTGGGCCAGTAGATGTGCTCGATCCGGTTTCACGGAAGTGGACACCACGCCGTTGAAACGCGGAGGACGATGTGCAAACTGAATCCTGTAGCCTGTGCCTACAGTCCTTTATACCCAAGGAGATACACCTGGCAGTAGTTTCCACGGCAGAGTAACATGTTGGTATGGTTAAGATTGGAGACATAGTATTTCAGGCTTTCAAGGGGCCCAGAATCTCAAGAAGCACCATTGAATTTTAATTATGATTCTTTGTTTTTGAACACAATGGACATGGCCCAAGAACAGCATTATAATTTTCCTGTGCTTACAAAGATTAATTTAAGTTTAAATTCATTAATTTTAATATACTAGGTTAAAGGGTCAAATTACAGGGCTCATTCAAGCAAAGAAAACTGTGAATTAGATTTGAAATGACTGTAACTGGGTTAAGAGGCCTTTAACACATTTGCAAAACCTTGAAGCATATTTCTGTCAAATGTCAAGTTTGTGGAAGAAATGTGGTTGGAAAAAAAATCATGAATGAGATCACTTAAAACATTTGGTGATGTGACATGGTAAAACAAAAACAAGCAAAAATATATAAATAAATCATAGCGATGTTTAATAGTGAGAACTTTTTTTTATGCACACAATTTGATGAAAACTCACAGCATTGGGACTAAACAGCTATGTGGTCATGAGAAAACCATTTGTTAGTGAGGTTAATCTGAAAATGCTCCAGTTTTCTAGGAAGCATAAAGATTGGACTTCGGAGCAATGGAAAAAGGCCTGCTGTGTAATGAGTTGGGATTGACGACATGCCAGGGTGCATCAGGGTGCATTTTTCATAAAGACCAACAATATACATATTTCTATTGTATATTGTTTCATTTTAATCTGGCTTGTGTTCTGTTGGCATGCAGCACTAAATTTAGGTACTGTATTCAGGTGACTATGCATGTATTTTTATTTTTTTATCTTTACTTTGATTATTTGTAAAAAAATTTAAAAAAAACGCTCCCAAAACCCTGACATCTATTGGGATATTACTCAGCTCAATTTTATTCAGCCCAACCCAAGCCCTCATAACTTGATTGGTTATTGGGCAGGTATGTAGCTCCACCCCCAAAAACAACAGTACTATACATTCCCTACATCATTTAAAAAATGATAATAGAATTGATTTATTAAAATCAATAAGAATATTTTTATTAAAATCAAATCAAACACTAATAAATATACAAAGCAAAGTAAGAATAAGGGGTAAAAACAAAATATGGAAAAAAATGAACAAATGTGCATTTATGAAGGTGCAATTAAATTGAAAGCAATACTAAAACAAACATGCACCAGTGCTTGTTAGATGTACAAAATAAAGGTCCTTCTAGCTCGGTCCCATTAGATATTACACGCTGACGGCATGGCACGCAATGGCATCCTCCTCATCGGATATCAACTTCAGCATTGCAGTCGCCACAGTTCTCTCTCTGCATCTGTATGAATGACCCTACACCTGGACTCCAGCAACTGCAAAACACACCATACGTTAATCCCTAAAAACACTCTGAGATGTACCGAACTTAATACATACAGTAGATGATGTACACTTACTCATCTTTGTCGGTTTTTAGCCTCTGTCTTAATGGAGTCTCTTAGCTGAGACTTTCCTGGCCAAGACAAAGAGTATTTCCTCTGCAATGTCTCATAGTAAGTCCTGTAACATGCTGGATAAAAAAATGAAAAAAAAAAAAAAAGCAGATAAGTGACAAAGTGAAAAGTGAAACAATTCAAATTATTAGAGGGACAAAATAAAGAGACATGTAAATAAATACAATAACAATTTCTGATTACCCTTTATACACTCTGCATCTGCAAAAGTCATCTTTAATTCCTCCAGCAGATACGTCATCACTGTTTGAAACTTATTCTGTGTGGAAAGAGAGTAGTGTCATTAATTACGTTTAAAATGATTATGTAAAAATCCAAGAAACAACATTCTTACCCAATTTGTGGATCATATTTATGTGGGTCGTTTTCTGAATTATGGAGACTTCTTACAGCTTCCTGTAATATTGAATTAAAAACGCTTTAATACATACATTTTTAAACAACATCGTATAATTCTGGCGTGACAAACTGTTAAATAAGCTGGAAACCTACAACAATGCAAGTAGCAAAACGTAGATGTGTAGCCAAGTGCTTAGGTTAACTTGGCAAGGTATAAATTACTGCATTACTAAGGTAATAATTGAACATGAAGATCAACTTACCGCAATGCCCATGTTATGCGCCCTCTTAGCTCTTCTATGCACATGGCTTGACTCTTCCTGCGGTCTTCACTCATCAAACTTGTGCTCAAATGTATCAAGACGCTGGATAGCCTCTTTGAGAAGAGCAGTGTGTGCAGCTTGCTTCTCCTTCAAACTCTCAAGCTGAAGAGACAAAGACACAACATGGCCAATCCCCCCACCCGGCTATGATAATAAGGACAGCACCTCTTTCTGCTAGTCTCTTTCTGCTAGTCATTAACATACAAAAGGCATTTACACCTCACAGCCATCACCGCTCACTGCTAGCTGTGAGGACTCCTAGAAAGTTTCACAGATTCCTGTATACAGTACATCCACATACATGAGGTATCTGGTCGTTTCACAAAATGTCCTTTTGCATTCTCCCTTTCCAAGCACTCTGCCTCAGACATCTGGCAAACTTAAAATTTAGCGGGGATTTCCCATACCATATTTGTCCGGATACAGCTCTTTTCATGCAGTGGCAGATGGTTTAATAACATTTCATTAGGCAGCTCTGTCTGATTTTGATACCACATTTTTTAATAGAACCACCATATTTAATAGAACCACATTTACTTAAGTAGTAGTATTCTTCCGGTTGCTGTTTATTCGAATTATCATTATTTATCTGGCCAGCATAATACTAAAGTGGTTTTAAAAACAGTGTTTATTTCTCTCATTCCTGTATATTCAGAAGGCCATAAGCACAGTTCAAGTATTTTAGCATCCTGTTAAGGCAGTATTCGTCTAAATGTCTAAAACAAAGTATAATGCTCATTATCATCATCTGACTGTCAAGTCCAGACTATTTACTTATAGACTACTTTTTTTTCTTAGGCTAACTTAATATTTGGACCAACTATATATATATATATTTTTTTTTTTATCATTTGCTGAAAGATAGAATTACCACATGAATAAAGCTATCAACTGGACAGTCTTGTTAAGCTGAGCAAAAGTGATCAAAACTTGTAGAACTAGAATGGTGTTAGAACACATTATTCATTCCTTGATCTACTCAGTATTAGGCAGGTGTTCATAATGTTATGGCTTATCGGTGCACATTTACACCAATTTATACCAATCAGAAAACACGCCTTCTACGTCCATGTGTTTTATCTCTTTCTACATTGTAAACAATGCTGAAGCATCCAAGATAACTGCTGAAAAAACAGCTGGTATGCTGGTGACCAGCATACATTTTGCTGGTATGCTGGTGACAGGCATACATTTTGCTGGTATGCTGGTGGGCAACATACATTTTGCTGGTATGCTGGTGACCAGCATTATAGTGCCATGATTCTGGCACTGGTACTATTGCTGAAAACCAGGTCTGTGCAGTTTTTTTTTTTTCCCCACCAGCATTAGCATAAGCATGGTCACCAACATAGCAGCACCAAAAGACAACATATGCAGCCCATTCATCCCACCTGTTCACCACCCCATCAAATTTTGGTATGGTATAAAAGTCAGAATACATGCAAGATGGTCATCCAATAACTCTGTAAAATATAGAACAGAATCAGTATAAAATCAGCTTTATTGTCCAACACAAACAATATTAACAATGTGCAATATGTAACAATATATACAATATGCACATTTGTAACAATATGATAGTTTAACAATGAACAGCAAACAAGTTTTGATAAACAAAATAATATCAAAAACAAAACATGAGACCAACCTCTCAGGGACACTTTCACACAGTTACTTTCACACCACAGTAGTGAAAATGAGTGAGTTTGGCCCTCACTCATTATTTATTGGTCTGCAGGTTTATAGGCCCTGAAGTAGTTCTGACATGTCCTGACATTTGTGTATTTTTCTTACTTATAAACATATACATGTAACCTTACTTATAAACATATAAATATCACCTCTTTCACCTAGTGCAAAGTAAATTTTCAGGATTGAGGAAAGAGGGACACAGATGATCTTATACACAGAAGGCACATTTATGGCATACTGTAAATATGGCCATGCAATCAGACATTCAGGGTAAAACAGGGCGAACAGGGACAGTGCACTATGAACAAAGGGTGGTAGGTTTGTAAAAGCCCACTCTTACACCCTATATGCAGTCATACATCTTTGTGCCTCTCTCGAAAAGCAGTTCATGTTTAACTCAAGACACAAGTGAACATCGTATACCTGGCATTTCCATTGTGATTTTTGCTGCTTATCATAAACTGATTTGCAATGCACACAGACCCTGTGACAAGCAGTGGTAACATTCCTGGCAGCTGAGGTCAGTCCATGTGCTGGTTGTGCCCAGTCATAAGTGAAGCCTTATCGTGTGGTCAAACACTTAAAAAAAAAAAACAAGAAATCCGTCCCGAATCCAGACCCCAGTCGTGGTCCAGGTTCCCATGTGGGCAGGAATCCAGAGTCTGTGTTTTCCATGACATAGTGATGGTCCGCCTGTATCTTGCCTGCTTGTTTGCATTTGGTCTCAAAACAGATGGCTGATCATTTTCACGGTCACAACTGTTTATAAAAAAGAAAAATGAAACATAAGCTTGATAACAAAAAATTACTGTATATTAACATCAATAACTATTGACAATGCATAAAGACAACAAACTTTTGCAATGTTATCCAACGATTTATACTTTTTGCATTATGATTTACATTTACACCTTAATATCACAAACATCTGTAAGCTACATAAGGCAGTATTTTAGGCACCGGGAGCTAAAGTGTTTGTGCTAAATAACATTATAGATAGCAGTGTAATAAGCTAACCAAAAACTGAACCAAATAGCTACCATAACATGAAGCTATCCAAAACAGGGTGAATATATTATAAACATTTACACCACAGCTGATACTGACAACCATCTGTAACCTACATACTGTAAGGCATTAACTTAGCCACTGTGAGCTAACCTGTTTGTAATAAGCTACATAAGGCAGTATGTTAGCATGATTTAGCAGTGTTATCTACATGCTAACCAAACCATGTAAGTGACTTTAAATGACAATGTTTCACATAAACTGGCAAAAGCTTGTGAGAAAATGAGGAAAAATGTAATAATATTAGTTTTATATGATCAGAATAAGGATTATATTAGATTTAATAACTTACCCATGGTAACAGCTTGCTGGATTCTGCCCCTTCGTTCTCTGTTGGAGTCTCAGTGTTGTTCTGAGGTAAATCCTCCTCCCACTGTCCAGAACATTCTGTAGAGCTTCAGAAACCTGTACAGCGCCTAACATCTTCCACATGCACAGGATACTTATCAAATCTACTATGTGTGTGTGTGTGTTTGGGGGCGTGCCCTTGTATGTAGATTGCACTGACTGTTTCCCTGTGAATAGCGTGTGGGCGTGCCCTGTCTCAGGTCATTTTTTCCAACAGTACAATGTTTTATTGATATGTGAGTGTACATTAACAAATAAAGACATCAAATGATGTATTACACTTATGTGTATGATTATAAATGATAGAGCATTTTAAGTTATTTTCATGGTTACCATAAAAAATGCAAGTGGTCCCACCGCCAAAACAGCTGACCCCATGATACTGATGCTGGTAATGCTGTTGATGCTGGTGACCAAGCAATTTTAAATTTTAAGTGTTTTCTATTGATTACTTTTTTAAAATATGCATTTATTGCCAGTGCATGTATATAAAAGGTTTGTGTTGTGTTTTTAGACAACCCAGCAGATATTTAATAAATGTAAAATAATGTATTTACATGTTTTTGGTAAATGGATTATTTACCAAAAACAGCATATAAATCATGCTGGTCTACGCTGGATTTTTCAGCAGGGATATGCAATAATCTACTCCAACAAATTGATACTAAGACGTATCTGCTACTTATTCTCTGTAAAGGTGCTGATTTTTAAGACTGGTAACTTTAAATAAGGTTTGGTCTTGCTTTCCTGGGATGGTCTTCATGAGATCCAGTTTTTTAAAAGGCAAATACTGTGTCTTAGTATTAGGCAAATAAAACCTCAGATGAAAAACAACATCTTACTGGACATCCTATCACATTCACACCAAGGGTCAGACCATGCAATGCTCAGAGAAATACAAAAAAAAACACAAGAGCTACATTTCAGACCGTACTAAGAATGTTAAGCTAAGCTAAGCCTTTATTTGTCCCATATACATTACTGCACAGTGAAATTCTTTCTTCACATATCCCAGCGTAACTGCGGTCAGAGCAAATGGTCAGCCATCACAATGGAGCAGACAGAGTTAAGGGCCTTGTATAGAACCTGGGTTCGTTGCAGTCATTGAGTCCATGAGACTATCAGACCATTGAGACGACCAAAGCACACTAGTACATCTACATCAGTATGGCTGAAAAATAAAAGAATGAAGGTACTTAGAATTGCCACATGTTTTTTTTTTTTGGCTTTTTGGCTTAATTTTTGTTACATAAACAATGGCACAGTGAAAAAATTATATGTTGCTTTCTGAGGTTGCCTAATACCGAGGCCTGCTATGCCCAGATGATTTGACTGTGTAAAAAAAAAAACATAGAATTACAAATTTTTTAACAGGACACAGAGAGAGAGAGAGAGAGAGAGAGAGAGAGAGAGTTCTGTTCAATTTTTTTTTTAATTATATGTATGAAAGCAATACATATGTATGGATATGTATACGTGGAAAAGAACAGATATTGGAAAAGGGTGTAGAAGGGAAATAGGAATTTCTTATCTTATGAATTACAAGCAAGAACGTTGGTGATGGAAAAAAGCATCTGTCCATATTTCATTTAAAGTTAGGTATCCAGTGGGGACTCATCCATTCCATTATGACATATCCCATACATTATTTCCACTGACAAAATAACTTGATACAACTCTATCTAAAATGCAACAAAAAGATAAGGTCTGTATGGCGCAGGCAGACCTTCATTTGCTTGTCAGAAAGCTTGATGGTGGAGCAAATTTTCTTTATCTGACTGCATTGTTACACAGTACAATGACGGTGATGATGATAGCAGTAATGTTATTTGCTGCATGCTGGGATGGGTACCAGGCATTGGACAGTAGAGTTATTGTTAGCGGAATAAACTTGAAAACATTTTGAGAACTTGACAGTGCTGTGATATGGCAGGTTATTTAAGACGTGATGTGGTCACATAGACTATATATATTAAGACCCAGCATTAAGACCTACATAAAATATCTAAATAAATGGCAAAAAAGACAGTTGTAGCATTAAATATATAAATACAAAAAGTTTGTAAGTTTACTGTAAACCATTTTTTATTTAACTCACAAACCTCAAAAAGTAACAAATATATTATAAATAAATTAAATGTTTGCTTTTTTTAAGTATAGTATATATAAAACAAAGCATTAAAAAACAGAAAATATCGCATTTGTATTATAATAAATACAGTATACTCAGAAACATTGATTCTCGCATTGTGCTGATAAAACATGAAACAGGAATGATCAGATCTATCAAACAATTCAGCTATCCAACTTCACATAACATGATATACAGTAGCCAAAACAGATATGACAGATATCTACCAGATACAATATGCCAGATACAATAAGTCAGATCATATAAGAAAAAAATGGAAGTTACTAATGAAGCCAAAGTATGTGTAGTGTATAAATGTGTGTATATAAAATAAATGCAGTAAAAGAAAGATATGAGTATGGACAGAGGAGGTCGTTGGCAACAAGTGCTTGCAACATTATCCCTAAAAGCTTCTAAATATTGCTTAATTACAGCAATGCAGAACAAAGAGGAGCAGAATGAGGGAAAAGATAATTATTATGTTCAAACTATAAATGTTAATAAATTGTGTGGTCCTTACCAACAAAATGTACTCTTGTGTGGTAATAAGATTTGTTCCCCATTAAAGTTAGTTTATAATGGTTCAGGTACAAAGATGATTCTTTAGAACTCCAGTAAGCAATTTTTTTTTTTTATGTTTTATAATTCAAAATCTCAAGACATCAATTAGTTTTAAAGTAAAGGTTCACCAAACTTCAAACATGTATCAGCCTATCTTATAAAGCAGTAGCCTACATTTGGGAATAATAATAATAATAATAATAATAATAATAATAATAATAATAATAATAATACATTGAATAATTATTAAAATTTAATCATTATAATTGGAGTAATTTGTTGTTTGCATGATTTATGTTTTTTCCCAACTGGACAACACTCAATCAAACTAAGGGCCACTAACAGCCTTCTGTTTACAGGAAAAATAAATAAATAAACACAACACAGATTACATCTTATAAGGCACACAGAATTAAAACATCTGCAAACAGAAGATTTTATTTTCATTTTGTTAAATAATTATTAGTCTTAGATTATGTGTAGTGTCCTTACTGCAAGTGCCTGTGAACAGTATGTTACTAAGGGAATGATAAATGTAACAGGATAGAACAAAAGTACTAAAATAAACCAAATTTTTTGATGCAACTGGAAAGTTCTATTAAAGTCTTGCTGTTATAGAAATTTAATCCATACTTTTAATTGAGAACTCAATTGCCAAGTGACATAAAATATATTATTTTCCTTTGCTTGATCTTATTTGAGCTAATTTCAAAGCTCAAAGCACAATGTAAAACATTTTCTATCAAACGAAGGGAAAACATGTTCAGTACGCCTTATCAATGCATTGCTCAATGCATCGCTCTGTCAGACATGAATGGTGTTATGTAATACTGTAAGTGTCGGGTTGCTGATATTCAAAGAGATTCCCATAGCTCACCTATCAGCTATCCATTTATAGCTGCCTCAAGCTAGACGATATAGTATAGTAAGCATATGAGCTTATTTTAGAGACATGCAATGATTGCAGGAAAAAACTATAATGCTTTAACCAGTGATGAGCGCTCAAGAGTTATTTTGATAGACTCACACTTGACTGCAAGTCATAATTATCTTGTGTGAAATTCAATTTTTCATTTTTTGACAGAAGAGAGCCTCAGGTCCTGCCTGTCTGTCTGTCTCTCCTTTCTCTCTCTCTCTCCCTCTCTCTCTCTCTCTCTCTCTCTCTCTCTCATTCATTCTCTTCTCTATCCCTTCACACTTAGTATGGATGCCTGTTTATCTATGCAGGGTTGCTTGTGCATGAATTGAAGATACAGGATGCTAGAGGCATCTCCGATGGTATGTTGGAAGCAACTTTATTTTTTTCTTCCTGAGTTGAGAAACACTGAGAAAGCATTTTACATTCATCTGATGTTTTCAGCTTTCCTAGCTACAATCGTCGCCCCTAACCCTGGAACTGCCTCTCTCATTTATCACCACACCGGTGTTGGCAGTCTGTAAAAACATTGTCATCCTCATCTGCAAAGCTGCAGGCTTTCTTTCTTTTTTTTTCTAAATGGAGAATTCTATGTGTTTAAACTGCATAATTTGGACAGTGCTCTATGCTACAGTATAAACATGAGCTCTGTTTGATGCCTCATAGTCAGCACTTAAGTCTAATGTTTAAATGTATGATAATTCATGATAATATTTAGAAATTTCTTGATGTTTTTAAAGTCCACACTGATAACACTTACCCTTAAGCCAAAGTGATATGACTGACAGAACCATGCAATACTTGTGCTAAAATATTTTATTGTGGCTTGTACAATACAATGTCACAGAGCAAGCACATGTTAACCTTCACCCTCCATGGCTGTAGCTGTTTGGCATTGAGAACCTGGCAGCTGACCAACTTTGGAATGACGTAGAATGAAAAAGTGGATGTATATGCTTAATACAGTAATCTAAATATGGCACATACTCACTATTTTTTATCTTTGTGCGTAGTGTTTTCAACCACTATAAATGTCTTACTTTGCATGGTGGTTTTCAATTTTAATTATAGCCTAATTAATCAGTGCAAAATTTCAACGCGCTATTATAATGATTAGCCAACTTGTTAGATGATCAACCATACCTTTTGGATCTTCATTGAGTTTAATACAGTATTATGTAATTCCATATACTGCCCCTCCAAAAAAAAAAAAAGAAAGAAAGAGAAGTTGCTTTTCACAAGGGCATATATCAAGCAAAGGAAACTGCTAAAAACTAAGAAAATTGCTGTTTTTATTTTTTTTGGTTTGTTTATTTATTTTTTTTAATTTTATTATTGAGTTAAGTATTGTCCAGTGCATTATTATCACATGGAAAATAATGCTGAGCTGTCAGTTTTATGGAAGAATTGTGGCTAGAATAAATTCATGAATGATTGTGATTTGAGATCACATAAATGCTTGGTAAAGTTGGCCATAAAACTATCTACAGTGTAAATCAGAGCTAAGATTTCTGATTAGGCCACACTTTTGTTTTTGTTTATTTTCTGTCTTTTCCCAAATTATTTTCCATTTTCACCATGGCTAAGAGCAGATACAATAAAAATATTCTTCTTTTTATTGGCTGTTACATTTGTATGATGATTGCAGGTGAGGCATATTTGAGTTTAATTGTTTTAATACAAAGAAACACAAACTAACAAAAACAGAAGATTTCACCAGAGTGGAACAAAATAATAATAGAAAACAAAAGTCTTGGGTTACTTTGTTGTAACACTGTTCCCTGAAAAAGCGGGAATGAGATGCTGCGTGAAAACGCTATCGGAATATCTCTTAGTTCATCCAGTTGTGAAGCATGTGTGTATAAAACACGCCAAATTTTGGCTTATATAACCTCGGTCAGGTGACATCATCTGATGAGGTGCACCTGCGGGTTATAAATAGGAGTGAACCAGTAACATCCTCAGGTCAATTTTTTATCTGAATTGATGTCCAGCTACGCCAGCAGTGCGGCATTGGAGCGCAGCATGTCTGTCCTGCTATTTTAGGGAACAGGATTATAACAAAGTAACCCGAGATACTGCGTGAAAAAGTTATGTGAACGAGAATACCAACGCTGCCGCACTGCAAGTGTCTGGACCCCCAGGTTGCACTGCGTGTGTGCAAAATAGCCAGAGGTCTCAGACACAACTTTGAGATGCTGACTCGAGGACCTGCGAGGCTGGCCTAGCATGGACATTCAAACTATAAAATCTGACAAATGTGTGTGGAGAGGACCAACCTGCCGCATCACACACTTGCTGCAAGGGGACACCTCTTGCCAGAGCAATTGATGAGGCAATCCCACTGTTTGAATGAGCCCTGATTCCTAGAAGCGAAGTGTGTCCACGTGCCTTGTAGGCTAGGGCAATAGCATCTCTCACCCAATGTACCAGCGTTTGTCTAGTGGAGGCCGCCCCCCAGTTGCAGCCCCCATGGCAAATGAAAAGCTGCTCTGACTTACACCACCTAGTGTGGTGGACATAAATCTGAAGAGCACATACTGGACACAGTAAGTGAAGTTGTAAAAGGCGGAGGACAGAAGGCTTCGAGAACAACTGGGTGCATGGTCGAGAATGGAACTTTTGGAAGATAGTTCGGGTGAGGATGCAGAATAGCTTTGACTAGCCCAGGGGCAAAATCTAGGCATGCTGGGGAGACTGAGAAAGCCTGCAGATTACCTTCAAAGAAATAATGGCTATAAGAAAAACCATCTTAAGAGTCAGGCACTGAGAGGCGCTGAGTCTAGTGGTTCGAAAGGGGTGTCAATCAGGCCTTCGAGCACAATAGCTAAATCCCATGAAGGGACCGTTGCTCTAATCTGTGGCCTCAACCATTTAGCTCCACGAATAAATGGGCAACTAAAGGGTGCTTTACGACAGAAACCCCATTGGCCAGAACATGACAAGCCGAAATAGCGGCTACGTATGTTCTGAGAGTACTAGGGCATAAGCCTGAGGGCAACTTTTCTTGCAGAACTCTAGCACTGGAACAATTCGGCAGTGGACTGGGTCTACATGTTTTGCCATGCACCAACTTTCAAATACACTCCATTTGAAGGAATACATTCTTCGAGTGGAGAGAACCCTAGCAGTTAGAATAGTTTCAGTTACGCTGGCTGGAAGACCAGCATCTCTTAGTTGATCCCCCTCAGGGGCCAGAAGTGAAGGTTCCAGAGCTCTGGCCTGGGATGAAATATTGTACCCTGCGCATGAGACAGAAAATCCCTCCTCACTGGAACCACCCATGGTGAGTCGTCGAGGAGAGATATTAGATCCGAGAACCACATTCTGATTGGTCAATGGGGCGCTATCAATAAGAGGCGCAAACTCTGTTGACTGACCCTCGCCAGGACTCCTGGTAGCAGAGCTCTCAGAGGAAATGCATAAAGACGTAATCTGGGCCACGTATGGGCCATCGCGTCCAGACCCAGGGGAGCTGGAGGAGTGCGAGAGTAGTAAAGGGGTCATTGTGCTGTTTCTTGCGAGGCAAAGATGTCCACCTCTGCTACATAAAATCTCTCCCAGATTTGACTGACTACTTCGGGGTGGGGATTCCAATCCCTCCATGTCATAGCTTGTCTGGACAGCAAGTCTGCTCCCACAATGTAAATCACCCTGAAGGACAGAAACTTGTCCTGTACCCATGGCAGAACCTGGTGCGCTAGCTTTTTCCAGCGATGCGAGCACAGTCCGCCCAGGCAATTTATTTACGAGACTACCGTAGTGTTGTCCACCTGCACTAGGACATGGAAGCCTCTCAACTGCTGGAGGGAGTATTTTAGGGCCAGAAATAGTCATCATTTCGAGGAAATTAATGTTCCACGTGAGAAGATGACCTCACCAGATACCTTGGGCTTTACGGCCATCCAAGACCGAACCCCAGCCCATGAGGGAAGCATCTGTTGTTATCAACTTGCGATGACAAGACGGACATAGAGTGGGACCCAGAGTCAAAAACCCAGGTCTGAATGCCAGATAAATGGTACGAAGCCCCTGGCGCGCAACCCTTATTTGCCTCTGGGGATTAGACCTGGGATAAAATCCCCTGGCGCTTAGTCACAACTGAACCGATCTCATGTACAGAAGGCCCAAAGGTATCACTGTGGACGCAGCTGCCATGAGAGGTAAAACACTCTGAAAGTAATGAACAATCACTTTCTGGCCTAGCCTGATTTCCTTTAGGGTGTTGAGAATGGAGTCGTCATGCGCAAGAGACCGATGTGCCTGCATTGCAATTGAATTCCATATGACACCCAAATACATTGTCCTCTGAGCAGGAAAGAGAACGCCTTTCCCAGTGTTGAGTCTCAATCCTAAAGAATGGAGGTGAGATAGGATGACATCTCGATGTTGAAGAGCTAGCTGCTAAGACTGAGCCAGGACCAGTCATCTATATAATTCAGAATATGGATGCCCTGGAATCATAGAGCCAGAGCTGCATCCGTGCATTTTATATATGTAAGGGGTGACAGGGCTAGGCCAAATGGAAGGACCCGATACTGGTAAGCTTCACTCCCGAAAGCGAACCTCAGGAACTTCCTGTGTTGTGGCAATATTTCTATATGAAAATATGCGTCCTTCAGGTCGATTGTCACAAACCAATCCTCTGGTTGGATTCGAGAAACAATAATTTTGGCTGTCAACATTTTGATGTTCAGCCCACGAATATGTAAAATTGGATGCAACCCCCCATCAAAAACAGAGGTTTGTGTCCAGCGGTGAATGATTATTTGACCACGAATGGCTGGAATGATGAAATAAAGCTGCTCACATTGCGCATGCTTTGACTTTTAAAAATGCAGTGTTCACTGTTCCTATCGGCTCAAATTGGCAGCGTTTTGATCAAAGGGGAGATGCAAAGTGGAAGTGTAAACCAAAATCAGCAGCTTTATTTCATTCATAAAATACTTAGATGACAAACAACAACATACTGTAACACAATGCATGGTGTCTGTGTGTGGACGAGTTGTTGTTGTGAATAAGCCTTTTAGTGAATAAGCCTTTGTCCACGTGAGTCCGTGGTGCATGTGCGCTCTTTCACTTTGTGTAGATTTGCTCTAAAGGCAGATGAACACGCGCATACCAATTTATAGATTTATAAGAGATTTATTTTTTTAAATGCAGTTTCTCTTCTCATAATTCCCTAGAAATACAACAAACACAGATTTATACTCGCTAAAAACGCGCTGCCTTTGTGGCGCTGCACAAAATGTGATATGAGGCGCTTTATTTTCAGCGCTTTATACCAATATATTTTTACTGTGTAGTTTTATTTTTTTGTTGACATAAGAATTGTATTGCAATTAATGTTTCAGAAACCTGCTTTATTTTTTCATCTCAAAAGAAGCCCTCTTTGTGTAAGGAATCTAAGTGTGTTTAGGTGTGAATAGCTGAGACAATAGGAGACCTGGTGAAACCTGATGTTACCTGAGCCAGGTGTGAATGTGTCTTACATATGCATGGAAAGTCATAGATTATTCAGTGAAACAGAAGTTCTGCTGAAAAAAGTTAGGCACATCAGTCACTTTACCCCAAATAAAAGGTCTTTCTGAGTGTTATAATTTAGTTGTTTTGCTATGGACACACATCCAACAATTTCATGACCCCATTGCTGTGTTCAAATCAATCTGCCAGGTTTTTTTTTGCCATCTGCTTTTCTGATAGAGTTTGAAATTGTATTTTTTTGTGTGTGCAATTTGACATAAGTTTAAAAGTTGCACATGAATCTGACATATTTACATCAGCAACATTATGAAAGCCCAGTTCCCTTTCAAAAGCTACACTCAATGCTGCGTGAAAACGCTATGGGAACATCTCTTTGTTGCCCGGTTGTGAAGCCTGTGCATGTCAAACCCGCCGAATACCTTCGGCTTATAACCTGTGCCAGGCATGACGTCACCGAATAAGGTGCACCTGCAGGTTATAAATAGGAGTGAACCGGAAACATCCTCAGATCTTTTTGTCTTCAGGACCGCTTTGTGTTTGCGTGTGCATGTACAAGCCGTAACGAAAGTGAAATAAAAATAACAGCTTTAACTCACCGATATGGCGGAGTTGCTTAAGAGATGCGTGCCTCCGTGCGATAGATCTCTTTCGGAGGGCAATCTTCACAAATTTTGTCTTGAGTGCTTGGGGGAAGAACACGCTCGTCTCGGGCTTCAGGGAGAATGTGAGTACTGTGATCTTCTCCCTATTAAGGTGCTTCGCGCGGCTCGCTTTCTTTAAAGAGAAACTGCAAACCACAACGCATTCCTGGGGCTCGCGTGCTGATCTGGCAGACGCGCACGAGACAGAATTTCCGATTTCTCTCTCGCTCTCTCCGGATCAGGAAGTTTTAGCTTCCGCTTCGCAAGCGCGCTCCGGCGCTTCTTGTGAAGGAGCGGAAGAATCTTCCTCTCTCGCTTCCATGGAGGTAGCCTCCTCACAACACTCCTCCAGTGCTCACAGAGCTTATGAGGAATTATTAGAGGTTTTAACGCGGGCAGTCGAGCGATTGCATATTGACTGGCCGCAGAAGCGAGATTCCCCTAAGCGTTCAAGACTAGACGACAGGTTTCTGTCAGGTGGCCGGGGGGGGGAGCCTCAATGCCTCTCTCTCCCCTTCTTTGGTGATCTCCATGATGAGTTAACCCTTTCATGGAGCAGACCATATTCATCGCGTGTTTTTGTACCATCGATTTCGATTTATTCGAATATCGTTGATGCGAAAGCACGCGGTTATATGATGATGCCCCAGATAGAAGAGACGCTTGCGGGCTATCTCTCTCCTGTGACATCATCTTCCCTGAAAAAGCCTACTCTCCCCTCCAAGCCATGCAGACTGACATTTGCTTTGGTGGGTAAAGCTTTTCAGGCAGCAGGACAGGCTGGCGCTTCACTGCACACCATGGCGGTTTTGCAGGCTTACCAGGCTGACCTGCTGAAGGACCTGAGCACCGGCGAGGTAATTGATGACAAGGCGTTTGCAGAGCTGCGCCGAGCCACAGACCTGTTTCTCCGTGCAACCAATCAGACGGCCCGTGCTGTGGGCCGTTCCATGGCTGCCATGGTATCCACGGAGAGGCATCTGTGGCTGAACCTCTCGGGCATCAAGGATAAGGATCATGCTGTCCTCCTTGATACCCCCATCTCGCCTTCCGGCCTCTTTGGTGACGCTGTTAATTCCGTCGCCACTAGGTTTCGGGAGGCAAAGCTATATGAACAGGCTTTTGGGAGGTTCCTTCCCCGCCGTGCTCAAGAACCGGGACAGTCGGCCACCCGGCCCCAGCCAGGTCTGGCCCCTATCAGGCGTGAGGTCCAGAAGGAGAGCGTGACCAGCCGCACACCCCCTCGTAAAGACTGGGGTGGGGCTTGTCGCCCTTCTCAGAAATCTGCCTCAAAAAGACCAGATCTGAGGAGCTTCCTCTCTTCGAAGAAGAAGCCCTGAGATTCGTGCGCCTGGGGCCGTGGGGGTGTTCCCCCCCAGGGAGGGGCGCCTCTATTTTCATCACAAAACAGGGCCTCCTCCCTGGCACTCCCTGGAGGCCGGTGTTCAATCCCCACCACCACTGGTGTTTCGGGGAGCGCCGGTCTCCAACGAAGAGTTGGGTGTTCGGGTATTTCCTGCCACACTTCAGGATACCCGACACCTAACACCCCCCCATCCAGCCGAAGTGTCAAAGCTCGTGCCCCTTTCGGAGAAGCTGGCAGCGTGGAAACTACTGCCAGACATATCTACTTGGATACAAAAGACTGTAGGCAGAGGTTACAGGATTCAGTTTGCACATCGTCCTCTGCATTTCAACGGCGTGGTCTCCACATCACCGTGCACATCTGCTGGCCCAGGAGTTAAAGACTCTGCTAGGCAAAGGGGCCATAGAACATGTTCCCCTTCCAGACAGAGAGTCGGGCTACTACAGTCGGTACTTTTTGGTGCCCAAGAGGGGGGGGGGTTGCGTCCGATCTTGGATCTTCGCGGCTTGAACCGCTATCTCAGGAAATCCAGATTCAAAATGTTAACTGTCAAAATTATTGTTTCTCAAATTCAACTAGAGGATTGGTTTGTGACAATCGATCTCAAGGACGCATATTTTCATATAGAAATATTGCCACAGCACAGGAAGTTCCTGAGGTTCGCCTTTGGGGGCAAAGCTTACCAGTATCGGGTCCTTCCATTTGGCCTAGCTCTGTCACCCCGCACATATACAAAATGCATGGATGCAGCTCTGGCTCCTTTACGACTCCAGGGCATCCGTATTTTGAATTACATAGACGACTGGCTAATTCTGGCCCAGTCTCAGGAGCTAGCGCTTCGACATCGGGATGTCGTCCTAGCCCATCTTCATTCTTTAGGATTGAGACTCAACGCCACAAAAAGCATTCTCCTTCCTGTTCAGAGGACAACATATTTGGGTGTCACATGGGATTCGGTCACAATGCGGGCACAGTTGTCTCCTGCTCGTGTCGAATTCATTCTCAACACCCTGAAGGAAATCAAGCTAGGCCAGAAGGTCACTGTGCATCACTTTCAGAAATCTTTAGGCCTCATGGCGGCTGCGTCCTTGGTGATACCTTGGTGATGCACATGAGAGCGTTTCAGCTGTGGCTAAGAGCCAGGGGGTTTCATTCAGGGGCCAACCCCCAGAGGCTAATAAGGGTTACGCGCCGGGGCTTTGTGCCCTTTCTATGTGGTTCAGACCCCGGTTTCTGACTTTGGGTCCCACTCTAGGTCTGTCTTGTCGTCGCAAGATGCTAACGACAGACGCTTCCCTCATGGGCTGGGGTGCGGTCTTGGATGCCCGTCCAGCACAAGGGAGCTGGAGAGGTCATCTTCTCGCGTGGCACATCAATTGCCTCGAAATGATGGCTCTGTTTCTGGCCCTGAAACACTTCCTCCAGCAGTTGAGAGGCTACCATGTCCTAGTGCGGGTGGACAGCACTGCGGTAGTCTTGTACATAAATCACCAGGGTGGACTGCGCTCGCGCCGCTTGAACAAGCTAGCGCACCAGGTTCTGCTTCGGGCACAGGACAAGTTCCTCTCCCTCAGGGCGATTTCCATTACAGGGCAAATGAATGTAGGAGCAGACCTGCTATCCAGACAAGCTGTAGAACAGGGGGAATGGAAGCTCCACCCCGAAGTAATCAGTCAAATCTCACAAGAGATCTTTTATCTCACTTCTTGTGTGCCTCACAAGAAGCAGCAGAATGCCCCCTTTACTACTCTCTGACTCCTCCAGCTCCCTTGGGTCTGGACGCAATGGCCCACACGTTGCCCAGGTTATGCCTTTATGCGTTTCCACCTATAGTTCTGCTCCCGGGAGTCCTGGCAAGGGTCCGTCAACAAGGGTTGCGCCTCTTATTGATAGCGCCCCATTGGCCGACCAGAGTTTGGTTCTCGGATCTAATATCTCTCCTCGACGGCTCACCCTGGGTGATTCCAGTGAGGAGGGATCTTCTGTCTCAGGCACAGGGGACAATACTTCATCCCCGGCCCGAGCTCTGGAACCTTCACGTTTGGCCCCTGAACGGGACCAACTGAGACATGCTGGGCTTTCAGCCAGCGTAATTGAAACCATTTTAAGTGCCAGGGCTCCCTCCACTAGAAGAACTTATGCCCTCAAATGGAGTGTATTTGAAAATTGGTGCATAGCAAGACACATAGACCCAGTTCACTGCCAGATTGTTTCAGTGCTGGAGTTTCTGCAAGAAAAGTTGTCCTCGGGCTTATGCCCTAGTACGCTCAGAACGTATGTAGCCGCTATTTCGGCTTGTCACGCTCTGAATGACGGGGTTTCTGTGGGCAAGCACCATTTAGTTGCCCGTTTTATTCGTGGAGCTAAACGGTTGAGGCCGCCCACTAGAGCGACGGTCCCTTCATGGGAACTATCGTACTCGAAGGCCTGGCCGACACCCCTTTCGAACCACTAGAGTCAGCGCCTGTCAGGCTTCTGTCTCTTAAGATGGGTTTTCTTATGGCTATTACTTCTTTGAAGAGGATTGGGGATCTGCAGGCTCTGTCAGTGTTCCCATCCTGCCTAGACTTTGCCCCTGGGCTAGTCAAAGCTATCCTTCATCCTCACCCGAACTATCTTCCCAAGGTTCCATTCTCAACCATGCACCCAGTTGTTCTCGAAGCCTTCTGTCCTCCGCCTTTCACAGCTCCGGAGCAGAAAAGACTTCACTTACTGTGTCCAGTACGTGCTCTTAGGATCTACGTCCATCACACTAGCCAGTGGCGTAAGTCAGAGCAGCTCTTTATTTGCCATGGGGGTTGCAACCGGGGGGCGGCTGCCACTAGACAGACTCTGTCACACTGGGTGAGAGATGCCATTGCCCTAGCCTATGAGGCACGTGGTCACATTTCGCCTCTGGGAATCAGGGCTCACTCAACTAGGGGGATTGCCTCATCGATTGCCTTGGCAAGAGGCGTCCCCCTGCAGCAGGTGTGTGATGCGGCGGGCTGGTCCTCTCCACACACGTTTGTTAGATTTTATAGTCTGGATGTCAATGCTACTCCGGGTTCATGGGTCCTTGAGCTAGGTCTGAGACCTCCTCGGCTTGTGCGCACACGCTACACAACCTGGGGGTCCAGACACTTGTATTGCAGCGGCATTGGTATTCTCGTTCCCATAGCGTTTTCACGCAGCATTGAGTGTAGCTTTTGAAAGGGAATGTCTCGGGTTACTTGACTGTAACCCTGTTCCCTGATAAACCGGGAACGAGATGCTGCATTCCGATGCCGCACTGCTGGCGTGCCTGGACGTCCTTCAGACAAAATTGACTTGAGGATGTTTCCGGTTCACTCCTATTTATAACCTGCAGGTGCACCTTATTCAGGGACGTCATGCCTGGCACAGGTTATAAGCCGAAGGTATTCGGCAGGTTTGACATGCACAGGCTTCACAACCGGGCAACAAAGAGATGTTCCCATAGTGTTTTCACGCAGCATCTCGTTCCCGCTTTATCAGGGAACAGGGTTACAGTCAAGTAACCCGAGACGTTTGTGCTCTACATAAATAAGGGAAAATATATTAGCTACTATATTGGTAAAGATATGAAATTTTCACAAATTTAAGAAGAGCGCTGAATCACTGCAGGTCTTCAAAAAGGCCTCAGACCCCTAACGGTTAACATTAACCATTTCAGTTTGGCACCAGGATAAGTCAGACAGGTGCAGAGGGGACCTTGATCACTGGGTACTTGGGAGCAGCATGTGTAACTCCAAAGTATCATGAAGCAGAATCCAGCTAGAAGTGGTCCTACCATAAGGGAAGTGGTGAAGGGTTTGAGTTGGGATATGTGGAATACCGGGTGGATCCGGAGCGCCACAGGCAGCTGGAGCCGGTAGGTGAAAGGATTAATCCGGAGGGTGATGTGGTATGGGCCGATGAATCTATCTGAATCGATTCTGTCTGTAGATTTAGGTTCTTGGTAGATAGCGATACCTTGTCACCTATTTGGAACAGTAGTCCCGGAGGGTGTTGACAGCGATGTTGAAGGGTGTAGCGGGTGTTGGAGCTTCGGGTGGCGTCGTTTGCTTGGTTCCAGAGCCATCGACACCGGTGGACCAACTGTTGGGCCGACTTCAACCTCCGGTTCTTGATGGTCGAACATCAGAGGCTGGAAATCGTAGCATGCCTCAAATGGGCTTAGATTGGTGTCAGAGGAGATGTGGAGGTTATGTGAAAGTTCTGCCCAAATGAGGTAGTGGGCCCAGGAGCACTGGTGATCAGCGACAAAGCACCTCAGGTAGCGCCCCAGTTTTTGGTTGTCTGTGGGTGGTATCCAGAAGACAGACTACAGGTGGAATTGATGAGACTGCAGAAGGCCTTCCAGAACCGTGAGGTGACCTGGGGCCCCCTGTCTGAAAGGATGTCCCTTGGGAACCCATGCAGGCGGACTACATGTTCTAATATCAGTTCGGCTGTGTTTTTGGCTGACGGGTGTAGTATTCTAAATGGGGAGACAATACTCAACGCATTGTTTGCCATTTATGTAGGGTTTCAGCTCTGGTTCAGAGGTGAATCAAATCTTTAAGGATTCGAGTTAATTTTGTTAAACTTAAGTTTTATAAGTTTTTTGTTACACTTTATCAACTACCCAACCAGCGTTTAGTACGATTTAGTGTAACTTACCAATTCTGTTTATCCTGCAGCCGACGACGATAATACAAAATCAGGTATTTACCTAATTATGAGCAAGGCAATGTAAGATTTGGGCAAATGATTAAACGTTAAAATACATGACCAAGACAACAGTTCTTTATAAACAAACAAGAATTTATTTGAACTAATCTACGATACATGAAGCTATGCTTCTTGAACACACGCACGAACGCACGCACGCACGCACGCACACACACACACACACACATACATAAACATACCAACAGTTGCAGGGTGAAAGTTAAGGAAGTTCATCTAGTACTGTTTACTAGACCAAAGAAAGTCACAAGAGCAGAGTCTTGGGTTCAATCTTACGGTATTAGTTATGAAACGAGCACCATTTTCAGCAAGGTATGCAGCTTTGTTTGTATACTTGCTTTATGTTTTCGTTCTCATGGTTCGCCTCCGGTGAAGGGAATCACGGCGTTGCTGATTGGTTGGTGCTGTGGTTGAAATGACGTCTTTCAGGAAAGCCCTTCGGTGAGGCTTGGTTGCCTGGTTACCGATGGCGCGCTCTGGAACTTCTTCAATGGGTTTCTTCGTTGCAGTTCTGGCACGAAGTCTCATTGAGGGTTCTCGAAGAGCTGATGACGTCAGCAAAGTCGGCGTAGCGCTCGCAAGGGCAGAAGCCCGAGCGGCGAGCTTGCTTCCTTCAGATGGTCATGATGACGACGTGATGAAAGAACGAGGAAAGAACGACGAAAGAACGTGTTTGGACGAGTCCGGACACTGAGTTTTGTCCCTGTGTGTCAGTCCGTCCCACAGTTGATTGGTCCAATCGGATGTGGTTGCAGGGCTTAGCCATGCTTCACTTGGTTTCCCCTTTTGTGCATACATTAGGCCGGGTTTACGGCTGTTATGTGGGGCCAAGACGATTACACTTTTAATTACCTTTATAAAGTAATTTTACATGAGCTCTTGTTCATGCAACCAATTTTCCGTTTACACTACTGTTGTTTGAATAAAATAAGCTTTCAATCGATACCACACATCCCCTATCTTACACACTCATTTATAGCTTTGTTCAATAAACAGGGTTTGTGAATGCTAATGATACCTTTAAATTTATGTAGAATAAACAAACATGACATACAGATATAAAACATACTGAATATATGTTTCTAGCAATTCTATCCTACTGGCACCATTAAAGATTGCTTAAATAGTGTCTCTGCTGTATTCCTCTTTGTTCTTTGAAAGCCATTTGGAGAACGCATGTGTCCTGGGGTCACTGAGATGTTCAAAGTGTGACTTGGTGGTTCCCCCCCCCAACTCGGGGTGAAGCTGTAAAACTGTCCGCTTTGTTTACAGGATCGCCAATTTACACAATGGTTTTAGGTCTAGTTTGAGGCATCTGGCTTTAGTGTAGCTTCAAGCCCAGCAAACATCCTGTCCCATGCCTGGTTAAGAACCAGCATCTTAGTTTTACAACCTCTCCTTTATGTTCCCGAATGAGATAAGGTTATCGGGATGGCACCATGATGTCTGGAGAAGAGGTTCTGGAATATGATCGAGTATTTGTTCTTAGTTGGGGGTCTGCTCGACCCTACACGGGAGTCCGGGGAGGGCCACCAGGTGGACAGCTTTGGAGAACCAGTCGACGATCATGAGGATGGAGTTCTTTCCTTTGGAAACCGGCGGGCCCTTGATTAAGTCGATGGCAATGTGCGTCCAGGGCCGACGGGGAACTGAGAGTGGTTGAAGGTGATGGGGCTGGAGGAGAGGGGCCAACTGTCGACAGATATGATATTTAAGGGCTGGGATAACACCTCGCTCTTTACCCCCAGTTTCTTGGCGTAAGAAGAGTCAAGGAAGTTACCAGCAGCACCGGGTCCGGTACGTGCAGTAGCAAAAGAAGAGCGAGCTTCTGGAACAGGCGCGTGAGAAAAGAAGGAGGGGGTTTGGGATGTGAAATGAGGCAGTGATGGCGTGATGGGTGGCAGGGTGCGAGGAGCTGGCTTGGTTCGGGCAAGCAGACGCTGGTCGATCCGGAGGGCGAGTTGGATTAAGCCCTTGATGTGCGCAGCAAGTCCCTCGTAGTAGGCCGTCCGGAGGGAAAGTCTCCCCAGTCAGTCTGGACGGCGAGGGTTCGGAAATTCCCTGTGTAGCGGCTCATGGACGAGCCTCCCTGCCGCAGATGATATAATTTGGAGTCGGTCTCCACGTCAGCAGCAGGATGTTCAAAGGTTAGTTTTAGCTGGCGAGTTGGATTAAGCCCTTGATGCGCGCAGCAAGTCCCTCGTAGTAGGCCGTCCGGAGGGCGGAGTCTCCCCAGTCGGTCTGGACAGTGAGGGGTTCGGAAATCCCCCGTGTAGCGGCTCACGGACGAGCCTCCCTGCCGCAGATGATATAATTTGGAGTTGGTCTCCACGTCAACAGCAGGATGTTCAAAGGTTAGTTTTAGCTGGCGGGTGAACTCTGTGTAGGAATAGGCTACATCTGAATCAGATTGCAGGACCGCCATGGCCCACTCCGCTGCCTGCCCGGATAGCAACAAGACGAGAAAAACAACGCGCAGTCAGTCTGTGGAGTATCTAGTGGAATTAAACTCAAACACAAGATCCAACTTGGTTAAAAAAAAACACTGCATTTCCCATCCATGCCATCCCACTTATCTGGTAGAGCGATGAAGACATCAGAGGATGGGGGGGGAGGGGGTAGGGGAGGTGCGACGGGCGCAGTAACAGTCAGCTGAGCGACCCGTCCGCGGAGCGTCGCATTCTCCTGCCGTAGCTCCGCCACCTCTTGGATGGACTTCACTACGGAGCTGATCGATCAGCTTAGCATGTTGGTAAATCACATTGCAGAGGTGAGTGTAATTCGCTGGGTTTACTGCTGATGGCTCAGTCATTCTTCCACAAACAAACGGAGATGGACCAGACGACTAGCAGTTAGCCCTGTAGCGTGGATGGTAAACCCAAACGCGGAAGTAGCGCGAGCAGGCAGGATAACCACACTGTTAATTTTTAGAACTCGCCCGGAGTGAGAGCAAGAGTTTACACAAATGAACCAGCATTCTAATAACACACACTCAATCGAAAGAGAAACTCACACTGCCAAAGCCCGGTGTAAAATTTGTCTGACGTTTGTGGCAACTAAAGGAAGCTAATTTCCTCGCGCACCTCAAACAGAGCCACACTGTTGAATCGGAATCGTGTTTGCCGCTGCGAGCTAAACAAGACAAGTGGCAACGCGAAAACACTGGCAGGTGGAAACAGTGAGCACATGTCCACACTGTATCTCATATGATCAGAGGGGCCTCGATGGAAAGATATTACTGATGTTGTGTAGTGTTATATCGCTAAAGACATTATGCCCATATACATTATAATAATATATATATATATATATATATATATATATATATATATATATATATATATATTAACTGGGCTCTGCTGCCTTGAGCAACGCCCTGAAACCTGTCTGCTCCAGGGGTGCCGTAAAAATGGCTGACCCTGCGCTCTGACCCCGGCCTACTAACAAGAAGCTGGGATATGCGAAGAATAAAGAATTTCACTGTGCAGTAATGTATGTGTGACCAATAAAGGCTGACTTAAAAAAAGAGACATTTGTTTTGTGGTTTATTACATTTTAATTATGAAAATAATCATGAATACATAATGGATCAATCTGTCATAATTGCCTTCAGCAAACATTTTTTTTGTTTTGTTATTTGTTAGGTAAACAAATATATTTATTTTGTGAGAACTAAGGATTTTAACAAAATACTTTGAGTTGCTTTGTCTTCAGATCCTGCTTGTTCAGTTAACTCATAAAAGTGCTTGTGATATTTTAAGTTAACTCAATTTTTTTTTTAACAGTGCAAGAAAGTGAGTACTCACGATTAGACTAACAAAGCGTCTGCGATAGCATGGGCAAACTCAATGACTGAGAGATGTGAAACGCCATCTTGTCTCCTTTTATGCTTCCTGAATCACGACCGTACTACTTCCGGGTCCTCGTGTCATTCGCGTTAGGAGTGCTCATGACATCACCTTGCAATGGACCATAACATTTGGAACAAAAGAAAAAGGTCATGTGGTCTGATGAGTCCGGATTTACCTTCTCTCATCAGGAAAGTCTTGTTTCATGGCTCCAGAACCCTATGTACAAGCCTCTGGAGTCTTTGTTATGATCAGTGGTTGCTTCAGGTGGTCAGGTCTACAGTATACTTAGCAATATTATGTGGCAATAACCACCAAACTATCCAGCAATGGATTTATTCTTCTTAGGATATCCCAGGACTTAAATTGTTTTCACACATGAAATAGCTATGACTGTAGGCTGTAATCAAAGCTAAATGTTGTCAAATTACATATTGGAGTGTATGAATGTTTTTGTTTTTGGCCAGGCTGTGTATAAAAAGCAGGGGGAGGAATCGTTTGGAATAGATAAATATTACCATCAGTATACTAGTCTATAATGATCTTATCCCAGTGCATAATTGTGTTTCAGAGAAAGGGAGTAAAAGATGTAGTCATTGGTTGAATTCCTGCTGAACACAGTATCGATAGAATAAAAAGTGGAAATGCTGTCTAAAGTGCAGCTGATATAACAGGCTGTAATAAAGTCATTAACAATACCAGAAGTAAGAAACAGTAACCTCTATAAACATTTCCTATCTTTGAGATTTGAACCTTTAAGTTCCTTGTTGGCATTGAACCTATTAATTAATCGTTAAATCAAGGCTGGAGTGGGAGAATTACTAAATAATTGTGCACCACAGTTATTGTGGAATTTGATGATAAAGGATAGCACATGAACCTAATTGCCTCCCTGAACAGGGTATTGATAAGCTACAGGAGGTGAGAAAAGTGACTTCACCTTTGTGCGCAACACTTTGTAACTATTTTCATTTGCAGAATCACAGTATCAGTATGGAGTGAGAACATGGTGCTATTTCACAGTGCGTAAGCAGGTTGGACAGGTTTTAAAGCATTTTGAACTAATTTTATTTGTGTCGTAATAACTGTGAAAACTATTTTAATTAATGAGCAGAAATATAAAGTCTGCTTTTATGCTTTTTGCTTTCTTTAAGCATTTTATGCTTTCTTTTTCAATAAATAAATAAATTAATACTTGAAATGTGCAAGCTTCATTGCCACCAGTGTCAGGACAAACTGCTTTTGATATTTCCTCAATTCTTCCGAATCATTAAGAATAAGTTAACCTCATCCCCATGAAGTACCCACACTCAATGTGCCAGTTCTCATTTTAATGAACAAACATTGCAAAGACAGATTGCACCAAAACATGTCAAGATACCTGACTTTTCTTTCAAACAATACAACAGAAAACAAAAGCCTCAGAAAACAGATTTAACTTTGAAGTCAAGTTTCCCTTTGGTTCCCTGCATGGTTGTCTTCTATTAAACACAAAGAGAAGAAATCAATACAGTTGTCACAAAGGTCTTATTACCACATGCAGTGCTAAGACCCCTTTTTTAAGTAAGTTTAAGTAAGTTTTTTAAGAAAAACTTACATACATCATCTTTTTTAATTCCTACCTTATGGTATGTATGCAGATTTACATCTTCTATCCATGTTCAGCTAGGTTTCTCTGATTTTGGTCCACCTAACAACTTACTACTACAGATATTACTGACAAATCTCAGTCAATATCATCGTAAAAAGTGCCCACTTTTCAGACCAAATAATAAATAAATAAATAAATTCAAGCTGCTGGGTTTGACATACACAAAAGAAGCAGGAGCAACAGTGCAAATCCTCAGTACAACTGTGTGTAGTTCTGCAGGGTGCTCAGTAAGACGTAGTGGCCAAATTCCCTATTAAACTAACTGAAGACTAAAGGGTCAACCAAGGGGTCTTTTTTTAAAAAAACGTCTTGCAATACAGGATTTTTTCATGTGCCTAAGACTTTTGCACAAGTACTGTAACTGCACACTAACATTCAATTGCTTCCTAAACTTATATTTTCACTGTTGCTCCTGCTTCTTTTGTGTATGTCAAACCCAGCAGCTTGAATTTATTTATGCTCAATAATTACATCATTGCCCTGTTACTATTAATAAATTTTAAATAAGTAAATGCTAACAGTAAGCATACTATAAATATGTAAATGCTAAAAGTAAAGCATACTGCTCAATGAAGTATTATTTACCTTACGGTGTTTTAAATGTTTTAATAATTGCTTTAGTAAACAAAACAAAACAACAAACAAACCAAAATAACAGCATCATATTTAAATGTGTAGGCTTCAGGAGCTATGATTGTGCATGTATCAGCTCTTGGTAAGCAGAACCAGCTCTGTGCCCCTGAGTATTAATAACTAAACTACTGCTGTAGCATCATACCTTTTGTCTTTTTCATAATTTCCCCTTCATACTCAGCACTCACTTTATTAGCTTCATCCACAGCATCTTGATTAAGTCTTTAATTTTCAAAACCTTATTTAAGCTGAGAAGTTGCTGATGTCATATGTCATTGTCACTGGCATATCAGTGACATGCAGGGACACTCTATGTCTACATGCTCATTACTATTAGCATTTCAACCTCATAAAGTACAGTGTTGTACTTGATTATGTAATTATAGCTTTACACCGTAACTGTTGTCTTTTAACTGATGTATTTGCATGAATAAATAAATAAATAAATAAGTTGGCATTCTGCATCATGAAAAACAGAATTACTTTTTATGCTAATATGAACTTGATCGCAGGAAAAATCATCTGAATTTTAATAAAGGAGAGCAATATGGAAGTATAGCCTAACCATGTAGTTGATTGTAATCCTCACCATTTGCACTTGCCTTAGTCTACTGATTTGAATTCTTCTGAATTTGCATTTGTAAGACATTTCATTCAAAGAATTTAATTCAAAAAATCCTTAACAACATAACTTGTACCTTAACTTAATAAGCTTTTTATTTTATTTTACATAACTCAGATGAATAAGTTTATTTTAAATTTAATCCAGCATTAATACCCAAGAGAACATTATAGAATTTCCAGCTCCAGCACATTCAACTGGTGAAATAAGAACTGCACACTGCCATGTTTGGGTTTTGTTAGCAACATGTGATGTAAGTGATGTACCATCTCATTCTCAAATGCTGAACTACAGTATATAGTTAATAACTTGAATTTAACAAACAAATATGTCTATATGTTGATTGATCTAAACATAATACTTGTACATACAGTAGACCTCATAACTCATTTAACGGAAAGGAGTTTTAGGTCACTCCATGAATGTTGATGAACCTCAGATTTGGGGAAAATATTGGTTACTTCCAATGGTTGACTTCTGTGGCAGTGGTATTTCATGTCATGAAAAACAATGCTTCCCAATTAAGTCTGTCAAGAAAGAAATACTCTCTCAATTGTGCAAAAAAAGTAACACCAATAGTGCAAATAAATGGTCTAAGTATTACTCACTCATCTTCTATACCGCTTAATTCTGTATTCAGGGTCTCAGGGGCCTGGAACCTACCCCGGGAGACTTAGGTCACAAGGTGGGGTACACTCTGGACAGGGTGCCAATCGATCGCAGGGGGTCTAAGTGTTATCCTTTAGATATTCTTTATTTAAAAGAACCATTGTTTTCTCTATTTGCTATTTTACTATTTCTATACAACTTAGAGCCTAGATACCTAGACATAGCTAAACATATGTTTTCTTGATTGGTTGATTGATTGAGTAAAGAAAGAAAGATATGTGCCTTTTTGTGCATGCCTTGTGTGTTCAGTAAATTATGGTCAGGTTGCACTGTTTGTCAAGTTTAAATGTTTTCAAAATGAAACTCAAAACAGAAGTATGTATTGAACCATGATGTTGCAAAGCATTAAACCCACTCATTAAGTGCTCAGAGTAATGTAGTGTATTTTTTAAGTGTATTTGATATACTAGAGACATATGTTGGGAAGGTCTGAGGACACCCACAACAAGGTAAGAGTATTTTGTTGAGTGTTTTTCTCTTATTTCTGCTTCTGGCCAAAACACATTCAGCTCATGAAGCATTTTTAATTAATTGTGTTAGCAATAGCCCTTTTGTTGAATCCCTTCAGTCTTTTTTATTGAAGTGACACTTTCAGTGCATTGAGCTAAAGCCTCTTCTTCAGAATTACACTTATGTCACACTCCCTGCTGTAATTCTTCAAGAGCTCTTCACCTTATCTGCAGAGTGTTTTCTATTTTGCATCTGTATCATCAGGGTGCTCTCTTCCCCATCCTTGAGATTCCGCATGGAAATCTCAGTCAAACAGTTCTCTACTATTAAATACATCTGAGATGCAATTGTAAGATGAAGGGAAAAATTATGTAATAGGTATTATATTATATTACTATGGCTGACCTCTGTAGTAAACTGGGACATCAGTTAGTGCTTATTCTGGTAGAAGACACTGTGTGAAAATTTGTATTTTCTTGTAGTCATGTTGTGACAAATAAATGACAGTTTTACTGCTCATTGACATTTCATTAAGTGCAGTTCAAGAAATTGAGCTTGTGGTATGAAGAAAGATTTCATTGCTCGTCTCTGCTGGAGTACAGTATCTGCTGGATGCTTCAGGTCATACAAAAAGATGTTTGGTACTGGTCTTCATGGGGTAAGCTAAAAAGAAAATCTTAAGTAGGAAACACACACACGTATATAAGTGCCTTGCAAAAGTATTTATACCCTTCGAACATTATTACAAACACAAACGTAAATGTATTTTATTACACTCTAAAAACTGCTGGGTTAAAAAACAACCCAACCATAACCCAGCCTCTGGGTCACTACTCGACAGAACACGCGCTGGGTTGCACCATTTAACCCAGAATTCTGGGTTGTTCATCTGACCCAACCAGTGGGTTAAACTAACACTCTAGTTGGGTTAAATGTCAAAATGCTGGGTTATTTTATTTCACCGAACCAGTGGGTTAAACTGACACTCTCGCTGGGTTAAATGTTAAAGTGCTGGGTTATTTTAGTTGACCCAACAAGTGGGTAAATTAACACTCTTTCTGGGTTGACATATTCCATTAGATTTTTTTTTTTTCAAAAAAAGACCCAAAATGTACACAATTTCACATAATGTAAATAGATTGTCACGCACTAAAAAATGCTGGGTTGTTTTTACTACCCAAACGCTGGGTTGCCTCTCTTGGGTCATTTTCTGGGTTATTTACAGTGAATTGGGTACTTTTTGTTTAACCCAGCGTGCTGGGTTGGAGTTGGGTTAGCTAGTGACGGCTAACATCACAGACAAGACCGCCCGTCCCCCAAAGTTCGCCGGTGTGCTCAGTGGCTGTGTCAGCTTTGTGTCTTTTTTTGGAGCCTTTAAGAGGAAATGTAAACGTTAAATACAAGGTTTGTATAACACACTTTCACTCATCTACTGTATGACTGAATTTGTTCACTGTATCTAACATTTATTACTTTTACCGTGTTAACGTTACACTCAAACTTTCAGCCTGGTTTGTGCTATAGCATGCTAGTTTATCTGACAATGTCTGATAGCTAGCCAAACCAAAGAACCCCACCTGTGTATGAAAGAATCTGCAAAAAATGTCTGAGCTTTTTAGCTTTCTTTGTAGAATGCTTGCAGGGTGTATGAAGATGGTGAAGTGATAAATGAAAGCTAAACTGTTAACGGTAGTGCCAGCATGACGCTAGCATTTAGCTAGGTTGTTATCGTTAACAACCGCATTAACATTAGAACTTTATTAATCTCAGTGCTTGAGACAATAAAAAGCTGGGGGAAAGCTCTTCTTACAAATATGCAGACTAGTCAACCCTCTCGATTTTTCCAGAAACTTTTACTTTCTTTAATTTATTTTTCTAAAGTTGTAAGCAACACCGTGAAATATCTCCAGCAGGCTGAAGTGGACCCCTACATCCTGATGATAATGATAATGACCAGCACTGCTCTCAGGCATTAGTGCTTCTAAATAATGTATAGTAATGGTGTCACTGTTGAACTTGTTTTGTATTATTTTATCTTGTGCTTTTGAAAAATAAATATTTTTATATGATTTGAAAATTTAATTGGATGTTTATTGCATATATGTATGGTTACAAAACTTGGAGTTTTTGTTTTTTGTAATAGACCACTATATCAAAGTAATTTACCTGTTTAAACGGTTTTACCCATATACATGTAAAACATAAAAATAATAATAACCTATTTGTGAGGTAGAATTAACCCAAGATTCCAGTTAATAAAATGGGTAGAGTAGAATAGTTCTAGGTAGAACATTTGACCAATTTATGTGGTAGAATTAACTCAGGATTATAGTTAAATATGACCTAGCATTTGGATTGAATTATTTACCCATCTTGCTGGGTTAAACAAACAACCCATGTTGCTGGGTTAAATTAACCCAGCATGTAGTTGGTCCAATATGAGTTGTTTTTAACCCAGTGTTTTTTAGGGTGCACAGAAAAAGAAAATTGACAAAAATGTCAGACAAAACCATATAATCCCAAGGTGACCAATTGTTAAATATAAAATACATACAACATACTCTGTAAAACAATAAAAACAAGTGGTCCCTGTAAATCTATTTTTTTTTTTTGCATTTAATACAATGTTTAAATACTTTATATAGACGTTTTTAATACAAATATAATGCCCACCTGACATCAAACATTCCCCATCTTAATATTTTAACTATTAGTTATTTAACTATTACTATTTCATTTCCTTTAAAATGACATTAAAAACAAAAACGATACAACGTTTTTAAAATATTATTGATTAAATGTGTGGTGAAAAAACTGTTGTGCTCAAAAATTTAACAGATGAGTACTCGTGTCCATCAATATGACAGGTGGGAAGACACTGCTTTGTGTATTTAATATCAAAGACAAAAAAAAAACTTTAAAACAAATATCAACAGCCTCCACCAAAGAGTCTGTATCAATAGCATTGCCTCCAACAATGGGAAAGTTCCGTCAGGTCCCTCTTGTCTCATCCCCAAGGAACAAAACATGGAACAATGTTCCAGTCATCTCCATATTTTGCAGATATCATCCTCATCATGTTGGTCCACCTGTGGATAACACACCATCACTTAGTGTTGCAATATAACTAACATTTATTTAAAGCATTTTTGTTAAGGACGTACAACTACGTATGGACTTAATAAAAGATGTTTTTTCTCTTGTCAATACACAAAATGAACATGAATTTCTGACTAATTTACCTCACTATTTAACATGTGAGGGATAACAGGATACAGTGCTCCATCTGGATTTAGTATGAAACATTCACCCCTTTTCAAATTCTCAACAAATCCTAGATGAATCCGATATTTAAGTGATGAATGTTCAACTTATAATAAATATTTCATAAGGACAAAGGAAAAGCTCATTTTAAATGATGACTTTACGATGATGCACTCATTTTTTAAATAATAAAAAATAGAGTAAGAAAAAACATTAACCCCACACCACCATATCAAAACATTTAATTTTAACAATAAAATATGCTTACTCCTACCACAACTTACTAAAAAATAAGTAAAAATTCACATAACTTACCATAAAATACTGAGTGGTCTGAGCATGATCCAGTCAGAAGAGAAGAATCCAGAAAGTTCTCCAGAGAATAAACCAACTGCTGGGTCAAAATAACACAACCAGATTTTTTTTTAACATACAGAAACAGAAGACATATTAAGACTGTTATTAAACATATCCCAATTGCTTCTTCTTACAACTATACAATATTATAAAATATGCCAACAGACTTTCCACACACAGCTTTAGCGAAGATTACTAGTAATTTACCTAAAATTACATTTAAGATTACATTTAGTAAAGTTAGTTTTTTTTTTTATTTGTGTGCTACAAATGCACTTTTATTGGAACAGAATATTAACCCATGAACTCCCCTCACCCCCATATCAAAGTGTGACTAAAAAGGTGGAAAAGCGAATAAACATGAAAATGAGCTCCTACCACAACATTTAAAATGTATGTAAAATTTCATATAAACGTACCATAAAATCCTGCCAGCTTTAAGTGGCCTCATACCCCTCGCTTCAGAAGTGAAGAATCGAGAAAGTTCCTCATGCCGTGTCTCAAGTCCAAGACCGCAAAGAACAGACTTGACTTGGTAGTGCACATTCGAGGGTTTGAAGACACCGGGTATAGTGCAAATGGAACGCAGCGTACAGGATGCTTCTCACAGCCGCGATATATTATACCATAACCGTATTATATCAAAGATTACCTGTTAGAAATACACAAAATGAAATAAATCCGCTGTTTTAATCACTGCAGAGACACCACAACCAGCGGTAGTTTTCCTGCCGTTCCTGCTAAGATGAGGCTATGTTGGGCGGCTACATGAGCGCGGAGCACCGTAGGATTGCCTGGAGCTCAAATCTCCGAAATTGTTCAGGCACTTTTTTAAATAGACGCCATCTTTAATAACCGATTGATGTTTTGAGCTGTACACACATACATTCTCGCTTAAACAACTCTTAAAACTGCACTTTGTGACACAATAACCGTAATATTTAAAACATTTTGCAGGTGCCGTTTGGAGAAATAAAGAATAAACCAGTTGTTGGGTCAAAATAACCCAACCAGGTGTTCATTTGTAAATGAGTCACTACATCTCATTTGACCCAGCATTACCCAACCCAACAATGTGTTTAAAGTACCCAAAATAACCCAGAATTTTGACCCAGCATGTTTTAGAGTGTAGGATTTTATGTGATAGACAAAAAGTAGCATATACGTAATTGTGAAGTAAAAGATAAATAATAAATGGTTTTCAACATTTTTTACAAATAAAAATCTGAAAAGTGTCTGAAAAAGCTGTCTTTACTCTGATACTGTAAGATCAATGGAGCAATGGAATGAGAAACCGGGTTGGCGTAGCTGTGAGCTTGTTAACGAGAGCGGACTAACAGGGGAAACACAGAACGAGGAGCAGACACCCGACTGGAGACGAGACGGTGGAGCTGGGAAAGAGACGACATGATTCACGGAGACGCGCAAAGGTTGACGAGGTGCATAGCGGAGTCTGTATTCCATTGGTGAAGTCAGCTGCTGAGTGAGGGGAAGTGAGGTGTATTTGAGGTATGCTGTTGATGAGAATCAGGTGTGCGTGTGATCAGAACTCGGGTGATTGGGAACGGAGATTGAGGGTGGAACCTGGTGTTTCCATGACAGATACTCCTAACTAAAATCCAGTGGAACCAACTGCCTTCAGAAATTTTCCAAATTAGTAAATACAGCCCATCTGTGTGTAACTTAAACTCAGTATGAATTAAGCTAAAAAACATTAATGAATAAACAGCTCTAAGAAGCCCATGTTGTGGAGAGGTTTAAAACAGGATTAGGTTAAAACTTTGAACATATCACGGAGCAGTGGTCAATCCATCATCTGAAAATGCAAAACGCATGGCACAACTGTAAACCCTCCAAGACACGGCTGTCCACCTAAACTGACCAGTCAGGCAAGAAGAGCAGTAGTCATAGAAGCAGCCAAGAGTAATTGGTAACTCTGGAGGAGTTGCAGAGATCAACAGCTGATGTGGGAGAATCTGTCAACAGGCCAACTATTAGTTGTGCTGTTTGTCCTTTAGCAGGGACAGGGACGATGAGCAGAACTTGACTGGCCTGCACAGAATCCTGACCTCAACTTGATAGAACACATTTGGGATGAATTAAAGCGAATCCTGCAAGCCATGCCTTCTCATCCTACATCATTGTCTGACCTCACAAATGCACTTCTGGACGAATAGAGTTTGATGTGTCTTTAAATTCATATGCATGTGAAGGCAGGCGAGTGAAACTTTTGGCAATATAGTGTATATTAAATATATTAAAAAACACATTCATGCTCAGATTACAAGGATGTCTCTTTTAAAATGAAAAAAGTGATTTTGTGTGTGTGAGAGAGAGAGACAGAGACAGAGAGACTCTGTGTGTGTGTGTGTGTATGTGTGTGTGTGTGTGTGTGTGTGTGAGTGTGGTGTTGGTGGTGGTGCGGCTGTATGCTTAACCCAAAATTGATTTCACTTGTACATTAGCAGATTGGCTATTGATGAGACAAGGATTTATAATGCTGTGGATCATGGCAGCAATTTAGTGGCATAAATAGATATGGGTATCATTCAGCATACAGAGGAAAGTAAAACTATTTACAACCATATCTGCATTTTAACTGTGTGTTATAGTAGATTGGTATACTGTACGTACCATAAAAAAAAGTGCTGCTTTACATTTTGTACATCTTAGTTGGTGCTGGTAACTTCTTGGGTTAGCTAATTGAGTCAATGTGATTCAAATTGCTTTGACAAGGGATGACTCAGCATGCCATGTTAAATATAAGGATGTGAAAGAGAACAGGGATTTTGTGTCAAAATAAATTTTCTGTAATGTGGATGCAAAGACAGAGCAGCAGTTGAGAAAAACTAAAGAAATATCAGAAAAAAATTGTAGTTTTTTACTAATTTAATTTATTTCATTTCGTTTTTTTTAGGATTTGCATAATGTGTAGCTTGACTTAAAGATATTTGAGGGGAAACATGGCTGAAATTAATTTCTGTAATTACAAATTAGTATTTTTCTTGGAAAGATAATCTTAAAGATAGATTAAAGTCTTACATGATGACATTTTTACTCATGATTTCCACAAATATTATATTGATTTACAGTATGCTGTAGGAAGCCTGCATTTATGTTTTTCTTTTCAAGAGTCTGAAAACTATACTGATAATATTATGCACAACGTTTGAATTGAATGTTGAATTCATAACATTTATTTATATTTACAATAAACATAAATAATTTTATTTAACACCAAAAGTAAGAAAAGCCATACCCTAAAATCACTGAGTGGATTAAGACAGGATTTTAAGTTTGTTTTATGAGCTAACTTTCACTTACTTCTTAGTAACCTCTTTGTACTGATGGGTGGTGGTGGATATCTAGACTATCCCAGGACTGCTGGACACATGGGCAGGAATAAACTCGATGAACACACTCCCTCACACCCTATTGCAGGGGCAATTTATCTTTGCCAGTCCACTTAGTGGAATGTCTTTTTGAGAATTAATAGGAAAACAGAAAATCTGAAGGACACAGGGAAAACATATAAAACTCCAAATGGGCAGTCAAGCTCGGTATGAAGCCTGGACCCTACCTGTGGCATCACTTCACCACCTATCATTTAAAACCAAACTGCTGACAGCCGAGTGTTCAGTGAACCAGCTCCAAACATACACCTTACAACAGACAGATCTGGTCAGTCAAGAGTTAATCATTGGTTGGTTTGATAGATCTGTGGTGACCTCATATCTTGAGTAACTCAGGACTTTAAAGCTTTATTTATTTTTGAATCTGAAATTCAAAATATTCGAAATCACATTTTACATTTGTACAGACACAAGAAGCTGATGTGATCGTTCATGTTTGTTTGCAAATCAATCACTGGATCATTGGAAGTGCAGTCACATTGCTCAACTGATCTCATAAAGTGGATGCACATCACCTTCCCAGACACCACAAAGCTACCCTCACTTTGATCCTGGGTCAATAGCAAACTATAATATAATCAATCGTGTAGCCATTGATTTACTGCCTTCAGGACCAAAAATACAGTCAAATAGTCGATGCTCCCAGTAGTTTTGTTTTACTTACTGGAAAAGCAGGAAACTGTAAGTCATACAAGCACAGTCATTTCATTAATAAAAAAAAATTGCCATGAATGTTTGGCATTTCAAGGTAGATTACACTTCTAGGTAATATTAATTAATTAATTTGTGGTATGTTTCATAATATCAAGATTGCTGTTCTAATAATGGTGCATGTTACAAGGACAAATACACCTAGATAAAAGGCTAATATGTGTTAAAAAAATTGTCTGTCTCTTCCTGTAAATGAAATATTGTGAGACGACGATTCAAAAATAACTATCATGCAAAATATTGCCTGACTCTAGAGGGAGCAATGAGAAAATGTCACATCCATTTTCACTTCCAGTTAAAACCAGCCATGGGAAGCAGTCAGTTTACTGGCAGCATTTTATTTGTTTTCTGGAGTAATACAAGTGTAATGAGGCCACCCACTGCCTTCTATTTGCTAGATACATTGTGTGGAAATTAAGGTCAAATTAAAAGTTAGTGCTTGCTTTCATACATGTGCTTTTGCTACGAATATCTTATAGACCCAAAAACTAAAATAAAGACTAATTTAAGTTTGCTTCTGTCATTTTATTTTAAAGCCACTGACATTTAAACTAAAGATTCCAAATTCGTATTTATCTTTAACAAACTCTTTGGGTTCCTTTTGGGCCTCTAAATAAAATCTTAAAATGCAAAAAAAAAAAAAAAACATGTTGTAAACTGTGGCTGTAATTTAGTTAACCTACGGGAGTAGTCATTGACTAGTTTAGAGGCATGCTAAACAGTTTTTATTATAACACAACCTTTACCATATGTTAATTTGTGTTTACCTATTGATTTTACAGTTGCAGAGCCATGGGGCTCACATAGTCATACCTGCTATTTTATCTAAGTGAAAAAGGCAGATCTTTCAAACCTTGAGTGAATTTTCCATCCTGATTTTTCAGACATAATAGATGTTAAAGAGTGTCTGTTTTTAGCATGCCATATACCGGAGAAAAAAGAATAGAAAAGAAAGACCTAATATCCAATGTTACAAAGTGAAACAGGTGATGTGTTCTAATCAATGTCCAATTATAACTGTCACAAGTGATGCATTATGTCTGATCCTTTGTAGGATGGCTTATTGATGTTTGCTAACATGTGATAATGGCTTGGTGAACTGTGTGAAGTGCAGAGATGGAGTTACTAATTACCACTTCAATTAAATCCCTCAGCATTTGCTGCAAATTTAGATGGAGGTTGTGGTGAAAGTGACTGGCATATTAAGTAATCTTATGGGCAAAAAACAAGCAAAATAACCACTGTGGCCGAATAACAATGAAGGAACATTTTTGTCATAGATTTTATTGCATTAGTGACTGCTTAAATGAGTCTCAATTACTGTGCAAACCACAGTGGCACAAAGTTTAAACCTTACAAGACTTTTTCATTAGATTTGTCATTTTTTTTCTATCCACCATGCCACTTTCATTTCTCACAATGCAATGTGGTCTCCAGCATCAAGGACAGGCCATTATCCTGACTTGCTGGGCCTGAACCAGCATGCTCACTGAAGTTTCAGTTGTTGAGGCTCTCATGCTTGGCACTGATTTCTAAAACTTTCAGTTTCAAAGCTTCCCTGTGGGGATAATAAGAGCCCTCATGGATACACAGGTTTTCCCTTGATGCTTTCCTTCTTATACTGCCTTACATTGTCTTTTTCGACTAAAAACAGTAAAAGTAAAGGAAACTTGACCTGGGATTTTAAGAAACATTGCATTGAGACACCTCTTTGTGGATCAAGACCTGCTAAAATACAGATGCTCATTAAACATAAGAAAGCCATAACAAGGGTAACATTCTCTAATTAATAGGAATAACATATGAATATAGCAAAAGCGCGCAATTATGTATTTGCTATAAACAGCATGTATAATAATAATAATAATAAATAATAATAATAATAATAATTAATAATGTAAATGTTGCCATCATCAAGAACAGATGTATCACTAGTTACAATATTAAGAATTTTTAAGCTCCATCAAAGGAAGATTATATCCACCATGTTCATCAAGTTATCGCAATCATTTAGAGAAAATTTCACAAAAACTTTCACAGGCTTATATGGATAAGAGAAAGATGAAGGGAGATATTTTTATTTATCTACGCTCCCTGCTTGAATGGAGTTCATTTTCAGTACATTATAGAACATTTTCTTATTTGCAGTAAATGTCTTCTGAAATCTGAAACCTTCTGAATCCTGTTAAAAAAACAAACAAACAAACAAAAAAATTGAGTGGCAGAGTCTTATGACTACCCAGCACTGATTTGCATTCCAATTAAACATTTGATCCTCATTCTTATTAACCATCACAAGTCTGCACATTTGTATAATCTTTATCATGCCTAATAGACACTATGCTGTACAGTACCTTCTACATGTGGTCTCTATCATGAGAACTAAATGTAGCGCAGTCACATAAAAGGGGTTTTTATATAGGCTTTGTATATGCAGCTTTTTAAAATTAAAGTAAAACTGCGGTGTCTTATAAATCACTCCGGTAAGGTTTAGGTGTCCCAAAGACTTGTGTTTTGGTCGGGGATGAAGTCTCGCAGGAGGGTGCAGCCGCGACGCGAGGTCATCCCGATGACGTCACAAGGTCAAGGGATCCTGTTAAAAGGACATCTAAGGAGAGGCTCTGAGAAGAGAGTATGAGGAGTTACAGTGCGCTGCTCAGTTATGTTCATGAACAAGAAAGTTATAGTGAAGTCTGTCGTTGGCGGATATCTGTTCCTGTTGGATTATCACCCCCGGTATACTTCACCACTCTCCCCCTACACATTCAACCATCATTAATAACCTGGTCTTTAGACACTAATTTCACACACATTTTCATCATCGCTATTTGTACATATTTTGTAAATATTATTATTATTAGTTTTGGTGCACCTCTTTTGTTTATTTATTGTTTAATACACTTTGGGTTACTGTTTACTTTGGTTGTGAGTGTCTTTTCTTGTCCTGAGCTGCTTTACACTTCACCAGAGACTAGATTAAATTAGTGTAACACAGTAATTAAATTATCTGAGCGTTACAACTTGACCTATCTCTCGAATTTGATTATATTTGCATAAAAAAGCAAGTTGCAACCATATTGCCAACTTTTTACTGGCATGATAAGTAGCTGCAGGCACCAAGATGAAGGCTCTCAAAGATAAATAAATTCAGGGGGTACAAAAGGCTCCTCAGTTCTTGATATCCTATAATTTACAGTAGGCTGTTTCCCGACTTCCAGACATGAATTGATTCATACAGTACCATGCCTGAACGCAAATGTCCCCCTTTCCACTCTCCAACTGGCTTTAACATTAGTAATGTTCTTCCATACCCAAGTACACTTGTGTGTGTCCACTCATTCTGATAGACAGTAGTGCTATGCACCTAATCAGTTCACAATCTGTCAATAAACACAAAGAAAAAAAATAGTACAATAGCATTGCTCTTCACAATATGCCTAATTGATATTTTGGAGGAAATGTTAAGAGCAACCTTCTTGCCTGCCTCTATCCTTTATCAGCTCTGCAGTTCAAAGGATGGCATTGGTACTTCAAAGACATAGAAAGAAACAGCCAACACTTATCATGTTCTATACAGCAGTTCACCTCAGTGTTTTTGTGTGATTATCTCACACATCTAATTTGTACTATGCCTGAGCACACTGTACTGTGCTGGAGATTCAATTCAATTCAATTTTATTTGTATTGAGCTTTTAACAATTTTCATCGTCGCAAAGCAGCTTTACACAATCAAAAGAATTATTTAAGTTTGTATGAAATGTAAATGTGTATGAATCAAAAAATGGCCAGCTAGTCCCTGATGAGCAAGCGGAGGGTGACAGTGGCAAGGAAAACTCCCTGAGATGGCAATAGGAAGAAACCTTGAGAGGAACCGGACTCAACAGGGAACCCATCCTCATTTTGGTGAAACAGAAAGCAGGAATTGATTTGTATTCATACTGTGTGTTAGGTGGCAGGCAGTTCAGTATAATAGTTGCTAATAGATGTTAATTGATGTTAATATGGAGTTCAGGTAGTTATTGGAGGTTCATGTAGACTTGTAGGAAATTCCAGTCCTGAACTATCGAGCAAATGTGGCCAAGTCCGTATAGAAACGGCCATCAACATCATGCGAGGCCAGAACCGTCTTCCTAGTAGAGTGAAACCGTCCCCAGACATCGGACGCATCCCAAAGAGACACACGGAACATCCATGTGACGAGATCTCCAACCAGGCGCCCCTAAAGGCCTAGCTAATTTCACATGCCTCAGTATAGAGTATCCTCTTTCAGGTTTCTCAGCAGGTGCATCACTGAGGAGAGCAAACCTGTTGAACACGTGAAGCGCAGAAGAGGTGTGCTCCGGTGCTCTAGTCTTAGCGTTAGCTGAACGAGTATGCTGCCGAGTCGTCACCCACTCGCCCCGCTGTGAGGGCTCTACTGCAGGAGTTGGGGGCTGATTATCTCTGCCTGCGGCACCCAGACTTTCCGCTATGGGAATAACACTGCTCTCGCGCTCTCTAACCCTCTCTAAAGTTTGGATGCACTCCTCTAATGCTAATATCTTCTCCATCAGAGTGCTAACTAACACACCTATCACAAAGTTAACGCTAACGATGGAGGAAGAATGTCTAAACATCCTGCAGGCCGCACACTGCAAAAGCTTGTGGTCTTCAGTAGACATCCTTTTCCATTTTTCTGACTTACTTTGTGTTCCCATTCTTGTACAATAGACCAGAGTCTGAGAATCCCATCAAGCTAAAACCCTGTTAGTACTGTAGGAGCGTTAGAACATAAACAAATAATACAGATAATTCATTATTTATTTATACTACTACTACTCCTACTACTATTATTATTATTATATATATTATTATTATTATTAATAATAATAATATATAACATAGATAATACATATCTATACATACTAAACATTCAATGTATCCTAGGCTCTCATACCTCTTACACCTAAGTTCCCAGTGTTGAATTAGCACCATGCAGTTTTTATTTAATGCTAATTGGATTTAAATTAACTTAGAAAGTGTTAAATCAATGCTGAAAAGTTTACTGTGTATTTATCATGTGAAGATAAGTGTAAGTGAGCAAACATGAGAAATGGTACACATAAGATTCAAGGCATAAAGCAACATGATATGTTTAATAGTATATTTATTATTTGATTTTACAAATCTTGTCTAAGTCATTCTCTTTGTTATATTGAATACTGCCTTTAATTTCACTGCCTTTGGACTGTAGGAACATATCTGGAATTATTCCATTTTATTTTATTTTAGTTTATATTTTATTTTTTGATGGAAGTGATTTTACATGCTTTTACAGAGATTGCATTTCTCAATCTAATTGGAATGATCAAGATAAAGCTGTATCAGCTTGTTTAATCTGGTTAATTGCTGATCTTTAGGAAGAAAGACTGCTTTTTAAATCTTAAAGTTAAATCTTAAATTGTGATGTCAGCATTGCAACTTAACCTTTTATTCGTTAGCTATTATATCACAAACATAACCAGCAGAGTTATCAGACTGCTTATGTGAAGAAGGCTATTTTCAATATCTACAAAAAAGAAAATGGAGCACACAGCCTATTGATTGCAACCATTATCTTAAGGAACCACTGAAATGCTGTGTACATAAACAGACTACTATGTGTCCCAATATAATTGGAGTGACAATATTTTGTTTACTTTTTATACATAGTTTGTGTATAGATTGCATCATGATTCATTAATTTGTTATAAATAATTATAAATAATAATAATTAATAAAATAATTAGGAAGCACTTAAGTCAGGGTTGGGAACCCTAAGCATGATGTAGGGACACAACCTAAATGAGATGATTACACACATATTCATACAATCAGTCTCCGTTGAATTAATACAATGTAGCCAAAACTATTTTCGCGAGATAAATCTTTAAATATACATAATACAAAACTGCTTTATCTCATTAAATACATTATTAGGTGCAAGTTATAGCAATGAAAGTGCTCTCAGTCAGACTATTTAAATATTTTCCGCCTTTCATACTGAAGATGGTAGGTACTTAACTCTCACTTGACCTCTGATATGCTCCCATCTGTTTGAGTTAAACAGGTGCAGAAAACGAATCATGTCAAAGAATTGCCATGGGTAATGAGGTGTTCCTCAGTAAATAAATACATGTGCAGTGTGCACTAGGGCTAGTCACTACAAGCAATCCAATACAATCAAAACAAGATAAAACTCCACATCACGTTTTCCCGATTCTCATGCTTTGCCTGTGGTCTGCTGTATCAGACTCTTATCCAAAATCGCTCAGGCATGATTAGCTTCCAAAAGAACTGAACTCAGATCTGGGATGAACAGTCACATCTCTTTTTCCTTAAGGGGAATCCTGGTAATAGAATTAAGACAGGTCATATAGTAGGACATCACTGTGGAGGATCTAAAGCCTAGAAAGATCCTATAAATTTAGATTGATATGTTCTGACTGTAGATAGATCAAGGTCAGATAAGTAGCTGTAATATCTCACTTGCACAATTCTTTTCTACTCTTCTTTAGTTTATGTAAGTAACTTTCCTTTCATGGTTAATCATAGTTAAGCCTCTATTTCCATGTTATTTACATGAGCACAAAAAACATAGAATTGCAGAATTATGCTCGCTGTGTTTTCGTGATTGTGTGCGCAATCGTCCAAAGAATTCCACAATTTTTAAAAGTTGTTTTGAAATTGATATAATCAGAAAAAAAAATGCTTTGGCATGCTAAAAAAATAAGCTCCTCTTATTTGCCTTGAAAAATTTAGCAGTTCATTGATTCCTATTTCGCTTTGAAATTATATAATACAACTTGATTTCAATTTTAGATTTTATAGCCGTCCTTTAAAAGCCGTCCTTTTTTCTACAGTCAGAAATTCACCATTGTAATAAAAATCAGGTGGGGACTCAAATATATCAAGACCAGGCCAATACAAAATTTGCTAAACATAAACACGAAAATTGCAAATAGGAAATTAGTAATTACGGCAAAATGACAGTGTACATGATCACATCTGTAAACAGATTTGGGGCTTCATTTGGCAGCAAGCTATAAATGTGCACTTATTTATGTTAGGCAAACACTAAGGTTATGGTAAATATGTGGTTAGATGGTTAGAAACTAAATGGGTGAACATGAATCTACAAGGCCCTATAGAGAGTATCTTTCATATGCTTCACTTTTGTTCAGCTTTTATGTTCACTTAAGTATTTCTATTTTAGTGGCTTCTGAAAAGAGCACATAGAATACTTTTAAAGGGTCCGAAAATGCACATCCTGAACATTTTCCCATAATTTTCCTCAATTGCTTCAGATCGTGCCAAGATATTATGCCAAATTTCAAATCATGTAACAACATTAATGAATGAATGTAATGTTTCTATGGTTAACTACTCCACAAAGTATTTGCATGAAGAGTTATAGATGTTAAGGGAAGAAATAAGCTAATGACAGATGGTAGACAGAACAGATGGGGAACAACATTAGCAATTTGCTTTTTTTTCATCTGTCTCTCTCTCTCTCTCTCTCTCTCTCTCTCTCTCTCTCTCTCCCTCTCTCTCTCATTCATTGTGTTGGGAAGTACACAATGGATACTGTATCCTTGGATCCTCCCTGATCTTCACTTATAAAAGTGAAGATCAAAAATTAAATTACAGTATGGTTCCTTCCACATCATTGCCAATCTATAGTTTTCCATTTTAATTTTTCAGTTTCTTTTCAGCAGAAAATATTGTTTATCACAATCACACACTGTCTGGCTAAAAAAAGTACTTACTTAAAGCAAGTACTTGGACTAAAGGCTTTGACTGGATAATAATCCAGCATTTCACTTCATATCATACTGTGTATGACTGTGCATGTGACGAATAGAAAATTTGAATTTGAATTTGAATAATTGCAATGAAAGCCCTATCTGATGTAATGACAACCATATCTGAAGACATATCCCTTGATTGTGGAAAAAATGTTACTTTGTTTCATAATGATCAAAATATTGGCCTGCTTCAAGCTAAGAAGGTAATTAAGGAGATTGTTGAATCGATTGGGTTCATGGTCATTTATGTTTTTTTTTTTTACTCAACATATTTATTCTGTGACAGTTTAGCACTTTAAGATTTAATAATGCATTGGACAGTTTTTTCTGTCAGGTCCACGGAATATTTGTGTTGAGTAAAAAGCCATAAATGACCATGATCACTTAAACACTTAAAGATACAGCATAAAATATTTATTATAAATAGTACATAAATAAATATCAATAGTGAAAATAAAAGCTGTTCTTCAAAAAATGCAACAAGAACTCACAGCACTAAACAGCTGTGTGGACATAAGAAAACCAATTGTTAGTGAGGTTAACAAAATAAAATAAACACCAGCTAAAACTTTGGAGCAATGGAAAAATGTCATGTGTGAGTCCACATTGACCCTATTCCAGAGCAATGAGCATGTCATGGAAAAAAGGGAAGCAAATGAAGCAATGCACCAATAGTGCATATGTAATGCCCACTGTACAAGCCATCTGTCTTTAATCCTCGAACTGGACGCTCAATTTACAAAAGGTATATCCAAAACCTTGTGTAACCCAGGTTAGAAATTAGTGAGAAAAATAATAATAAATAAATAAATATGTATATTGAAGTAATTGTACTAAAATAATAATAAAGAAAGAAAAAACAGAAATACAAAATTTAAATGGGTCTTTAAATTTGTTGCTGTGCTATGAACTTTGAAATCAATTAGGATAACCATAGTGAATAAGGTGGGATGTTTTTTTGAGATGTGGACCGTGATGATGTCATCAATATGCGACGGGTCGACGCAATAAGGAAGAACATGTGCTTTGCAGATGGCGAGTGTCAATATTGTTTAAAGACAGGTATATTGGTCATCTTTGTTTAAATTGCATAAATAATACATTAGATAATGTTTTAACATTTATAAAAATCTTATTTGGGTCATCTTAGTGTAATTATTGATGTTTATTGAGGTGGATGATTGTAAACCCTGTGATCTCAGACGCGATTGATTTAAAGTGTGTTGAAATTCTCCGGACTTGGTGAGTTTCAATATATGACATGCAATACTCTTAAATTAAGTGTTTGTGTGATGTGTTGAAATATTGTGTGAGTTTATATGCATCTAGTGTTCATGTTGTAACTTTATGCATTGTAATACTGAAGAGCTCAAAAGTGTAAATTAGCAATTAATCATTTGTATAACTGATTTTAAGTGCTTAAATAGTATTTTCCAAGTACTTTTAAGTTTACACGTGGAAAATGTTCAGTCTAGCAGTCATGTTAATTGTTGTGATATTGTGACGCTGTTTGTATAAACAGGTCAGGTTTTTTTCTTAAGCTTGAGTTAAGGTGTGATTCTGAGATGGCGAACCACCCAGCTAGAGAATCTTGAAGAGGACGACTGGAAGATAATCCCACGCTTCATCAAGTGATTGGAGTTTATCCATTGTCACAGGTGGAATTTATCAATTTTTCCGTGGTGTTTTTTACAAACTACCTCGTATTGAACATTTGCACTACAAGCATTTGTACTATTGAACATTTGCACAACAGAGACTCTTGAACTCCTTGGATCCATCATTAGAGTAAGAGGACATTTTTATTGTTTTGTCCTTTTCCATGTTTACATTTAATTCATGGACCAATAATTTTGTATTATTATGGTTATTTGATTATTGTCTCAACTCGGATTGGCTTTCCTATAATTTTGTTTTCATTTGTGCGTCACACGGTAAATTCAAACAAGACCAGTACTCAAAAAGCAAAGCTCCAAAACAATTATCATAAGATTAGAATATAAAAAATAATAGAAATTAATTAGAAATAAACAGTTATAGGAAAGGTAAAAATTCCAAAATTAGAATAAGTTAACTATTAAATAAATAAAAGTGCAATAGAAATATATAGATTAACTAGCTACAAAGGAGCTTAAACCTAGTCTTGAAGGGAAGAAATAATTTTGTACCATCTGAATTGTTTTGCTATTTCATTTCATATTTTTGCTTAAATTCATGCTTTTCACTCCAAAGTAAACAAAAGCCATTTCAAGTCATTCTCTTTCGGTCTGTCTGTTTTGTTACTGCGGTTTACCAAAATTTATATATATATATATATTTTTAGCCCCCTGTAGCAATCCTAGAATCTTAACTGGTCTGTTAGTGTATCCATTCATATAGAGTCGTATAGAAAAAAAAAAACTAGTATCCACGATGCATTGCTAGTAGCATGGGTTACACTTGTCTTACTTTTTCATGGCTTTCATTGAGGTGGGGATTTGTTTTTCCTGTTGTCTAGGATCCTAATAACGTGTAGGTTTGTGTTGCAGTAGATGTGCGTCAAATAGCATGGTGTATGTGTGTGAATATTTCAGTTTCCAGTTTTATTTTCCACCAAATCCTGTGAGAACTTGCAAGACAGCCAGCCTGTTGTCCTTGGTGTATTTTGTTGTAAACTTTTACTTGTTGTTGGTGTCCAGTTTTTGATGTGGTATATTAATGACTGTAACTCTTGGATATTGATCTGCACCCAGGTGTTTTCCACATACCTGTTGGTTTCTTTTTTATTTCTTTGTGATAACATGTAGATAACAATGGACAGGGGAAGTCAGAGGTGCGAATACTTAAAGAGTAATGTTACACTGAAGAAAATCATGATTTTTTAGCATTTTGTTTCAGCTTCCTGCCCTTCCTGTAAGAAAACTTCAATCAATTGGTCTAGCATGGTTATTTAATTAATACTGTTGACAATGGGTCTGAAGGGTGTTCTCTTATGTTTATCTTGGGAAGTCCATAGATGTGGGGAATGGCCACTTGGTGAGTCATGTCACTTCAAGGGTATTTTATATAATCTATCACATTTTTTTCTGGTTGGTACTGTTGCTGTTTGTTCTCTCACTTTGTTCTGTTCTGTTCCTCTTTCTCCTTCAAGATAAATCTGCTGTCTGCTATTTCTTATTGTTGGAGAGAAGAATATCAGGCTTCCCATTGTGGACAAATTGTATCTATTTTTCCCATATGTTAGCAAAATATGTGACCTTATTCAAAACTGTGTTTGGCAGTGTGGTAGATAGTTGTTGAAGAAGGTGGTTGACCTTTCAAAATGTCTGTGGTAACAGTGCTGGAGGATACATTTTGGATACATCTTTCCCAGACTGAAGAAAGGTTTCAGACTCAGCTTTCAGACATGAATGTACAGTGGTACAGCTGAACATCCAAACTATCAGGGAAATTATGTTATGGAAAGTACCAGAGAACCACCGGACTATAGCACTCATCAGCTCCTGCATATCACATGTCTTTTTTCACATGTTGTTTTTTCAAGTTTGCTCCTGGTTTTTGTATTTAGGAACTGTATTTAAGTTCTGGTTTTCTGTCATATTGTCTTGTGTTTGTTGTGGTTAATTGTCATTATGTGGAGTGTAAACACCTTGTTGATATTTTCAGTTAAAGTTTATAGTTCTTGTCCTTGTTTCAAGTTTTGACATCTGTTTGGCATATTGCGTTAAATTACTTCTACTCTTGTACCCTGCTTCCACCTCTAAATGTTATAATTAGCAGCACTCAAATTAACATCTAGCTCTATAACTTAAACTGAGTCAAGTCATATCCACAACAATAAAAAAAAATCCATGAAAAGAAAATCATCACTATTTGCACAGTTACATGAAATGTAAAGGCTCTTTGGATGATAAACCTCTGTATACATGCATACTCGTGGATACATGATTAATGTACATTTACTACAAACAGAAGCTGTGCATCGAATAATTAACATACAAAGGTAATTCTGGTTCAGCAGCTGTTAAGTTTTTGTGACTCTGCTCATTTATCACAAGCTTGGCAGAAACCTCAGATCAATTAATATTCAAATGCATTTTAAACACAAAAACTCCCTAAACACTGTCTGGTTGCTGGAATACTCTCTCCTTCTCTCTCTCTCTCTCTCTCTCTCTCTCTCTCTCTCTCTCTCACACACATGCGCACACACACACACACACACACACACACACACACACACACACACACAAACCTACACCTTGACAGACATTATATCATGTTATTTTGGTAGGGACTTCATGGGTCTCAGCAGATTGTATGGGTATCTATTGACCCCTGCACACCTCTTATCTGCTCAACCTATGCTTTATTTTGTGCTGTGAAGATAGATTTCAGCCACAATCCCAACACTGTCCTCCCAATAGAGGCTGCCGCCATTGCTCATCTTCCATATCCAAAGACACTACCTCCAAAGCAGGATTATTCCAATTTATTATTGACTTTTAAATTCCTCTCTTTTCCCTTGTGGAGTGCCTGTGTTGAAATCTCACAGACAGACAAATACCTCAAATACGTAGGTTTTATTTAAAGTCTGCTTACATTTGCTTTTGCTAACAAATCATCTGATCACTTCAGTCAACAGAGACTGCCACAGTGACAGTTGGCAGCTGGACTGTCTGTACAGTGGTTGTGTAAAGCATCATAAATGTCATGCTTTATGCCTGCAGTCTAGCACTTGCCTACTTTGAAGCATAGCACCAAATGCTATCTAATGATTTAGTTAGTGATGAGTCAGTGATGTTCTTTAGTCCACAGTAAATGGACATAATTTTCAAGATATACCTAATGGACCATCCATAACTCTGGATGCACAACAATTAGCTTGGAAAACTATTCTCCATGCTACTCTTCAGCTCATTTGATAGGTAGCAAACCTAGGATTGATGCAAATGGCCTTTGTTGCACTGCAAAGCCTAGTATTTTTCTTACCCCAATCTAGCATACAAATTCCTTTTTGAAAACATTAAGCCACCCCAAAAGGTCAGCATAAAGCTCATCTGAAATAGATGAGCACCAGAAAGGAGGATTAATCGGAATTTAATGTCAATACACAGAAGTTAATGGCTTACATGGTAGGTATGGGGAGCAGATGAGCCACCAAGTTTTTAGTTTTAATCTACCAAATTATTAACCTATTATCATAACCAGGCATGAATAATTAAGATGTCACACACTAGAGTTCTCCTTGTATCTCTATAGAATGTAATGTACCTCCTAGAGAGAATAAAGAACTTTAAAGAAGAATAAAGAAGATTCTCACTGCGCACATTTAAGGCAAGCCATGGAAGAGCAGGCAGGGAGTAAGCAATACATATTGCAAACATTATATATTTATTTAAGATCAATCAGCTCATCTGCACCCCCTACCCATCTCCAACACCACCAAACTGCAATATGCAGAGTGAAAGGAGGGATATTGCAGTAAGTAATAATGCAGTAGTAAGATAACAGAAATGAAAAAGACGGAAAATAAATGTAATCAAAAAGCAATAAGCTGGTAGTTTAATGGAAACTGAGACGGAAGGGAAATGAAAACCGACAGATTTAGTGTTGCAAATGATATTACTGACAGGCAACAAATTAATAGCATATAAAATGCCAAGGCCTCTAATTTTAACTCCTTTAGCGTCCTTTTGAATAGAAACCCTTGTTGTTTTGCTTTGAGTTTGGAATATAAATATGGATACAACCTGCCCTAAAGAGAGACCTCTACAAAGAAACTAAATCATTCATCATCCATTAGGGAAAGCTCATCGTTTGTTTCTGAGTATGCCATCCAGTATGCACTATGTCTAAAGGCATCATCATTGCTGTGCATTTAGAATGTAATGAAGAATGCGTAGATGAGTAAAAACAAAAGAAGACAATTTGCATGAGACACACCAGCATTTGCGGGGTTACAGTCTGTGTTGGTCTCTGAGGAGATGTGTAATGTTTTGCATCATCAAGAAGATGTGGAGTAGAGTCATGCAATGAACCCGTGGGGCCCTGTGTTTAATTCCTTTTAACCGCTCCACTAGCAGTAGCTTCAGCGCCCTTAGGACCAGCAAGTACACTCTCTCTCTCACACACACAGACAAGAACAGTTATATCAATGAATCAGACATTGCACAGAAACAGAAATACAAATATGGCATTAATGCTGAAATTATAAAGCACAAAAACTGGTTTAAACACAGCAGGATTCCTGGATTACTTAATTCCTTAAAAAATAACTTTAATATTTTTTTCAATGCTATGTAAAGATTTATTACATGGTGTTATATGTAAAATAAATAAATAATAATAATATGCAACAAATACTGGAGTGCTTTTCCTGTATGTCATGAAATGTAGGCTTTTTTTTTTGAGAACTAAAAATGGAAAAACTTAAGAACTGGATATTTCATTTTTAATCTGCAGACAAATCATAAAATAGTTTTTGAGAAAAAATTATATTCTTAGAAGGGAAGGTGATAAGCAACAAAAGGGCTGTTGACAATGATGTTAAGCTATTGTCTGTGTACATATATGAAGACAAACTCTGGCTAAAAGTAAATATGACAGCTTGATACAGTTTGCAAAATGTGAACCTCTAAGGCACTAAAACAGTTCTCCATGAAGAACATCAGAAAATGCTTTAATAGGTTAACTGAAAAAGTGCCAGCAGTGCAGCATTAAAGTGCAGCATCTCGTTCCCGCTTAATCAGGGAACAGGGTTACAGCTAATTAACCCGAGACATTCCCTTTCAAAAGCTACACTCAATGCTGCGTGAAAATGCTATGGGAACGAGAATACCAACGCCGCCACACTGCAAGTGTCTGGACCCCCAGGTTGTGTAGCATGTGCGCACAATAGCCATGGAGGTCTCAGACCTAGCTCTGGGATGCTGACTCGAGGATCCGCGAGCTTGGAGTAGCATTGACATCCAGACTATCAAATCTAACAAACGTGTGCAGGGAGAACCAGCCTGCCGCATCACACACCTGCTGCAAGGGGATGCCTCTTGTCAGAGCAATTGATGAGGCAATCCCCCTGTTTGAATGAGCCCTGTTTCCTAGAAGCAAAGTGTGACCACGTGCCTCATAGGCTAGGGCATTTCTGACCCAATGTACCAGTGTTTGTCTAGTGGCGGCTGCCCCCCGGTTGCAGCCCCCATGGCAAATGAAAAGCTGCTCTGACTTACACCACCTAGTGCGGTGGACGTGAATCTGAAGAGCATGTACTGGACATAATATGTGTAGTATTTCCTGCTCCGGAGCTGTGAGACAGAAGGACAGAAGGCTTCAAGAATGAATGAGTGCATGGTCAAGAATGGAACCTTCGGAAGATGGTTCGGGTGAGGATGCAGAATAGCTCTGGCTAGCCCAGGGGCAAAGTCTAGGCAGGATGGGGAGACTGACAGAGCCTCCAATCCTCTTCAAAGAAGTAATAGCCAAAGAAAAAGCATCTTAAGAGACAGAAACCTGACAGGTGCTGACTCTAGTGGTTCGAAAAAGGTGTCAACCAGGCCTTCGAGCACAATAGCTAAGTCCCACGAAGGGATCGTTGCTCTAGTGGGCGGCCTCAACCGTTTAGCTCCACAAATAAAACAGGTAACTAAATGGTGCTTTCCCACAGAAACCCCATTGGTCAGAGTATGCCGAAATACGTATGCTCTGAGAGTACTAGGGCATAAGCCTGAAGACAACTTTTCTTGCAGAACTGAAACAATCTGGCAGTGGACTGGGTCTACATGTCTTGCCATGCACCAATTTTCAAATACATTCCATTTGAGGGTATAAGTTCTTCTAGTGGAGGGAGCCATGGCACTTAGAATGGTTTCAATTATGCTGGCTGGAAGACCAGGATCTCTTAGTTGGTCCCTTTCAGGGGCCAGACGTGAAGGTTCCAGAACTCGGGCCGGGGATGAAATATTGCACCTGAGACAGAAGATTCCTCCTCACTGGAATCACCCAGGGTGAGCTGTCGAAGAGAGATATTAGATCCAAGAACCACACTCTTGTCGGCCAATGGGGCACTATCAATAAGAGGCGCAAACCCTGTTCACGGACCCTGGGAGCAGAACTATCGGAGGAAACGCATAATGGCATAATCTGGGCCACACGTGGGCCATCGCATCCAGACCCAGGGGAGCTGGAGGAGTAAGTGAGTAGTTAATCGGACATTGTGAGGCCTCTTGCGAGGCGAAGAGGTCCACCTCTGCTACATAAAATCTTTCCCAGATTTGACTGACTACTTGTGGAGTTTCCATTCTCCATGTGTCACAGCTTGTCTGGATAGCAAGTCTGCTCCTACATTCATGTGCCCCAGAATGTAAATCACCCAGAGGGACAGGAACTTGTCCTGTGCCCAAAGCAGAACCTGGTGCACTAGCTTGTTCAAGCGGCGCGAGCACAGTCCACCCTGGCGATTTACGAGACTACAGCAGTGTTGTCCACCCGCACTAGCACATGGTAGCCTCTCAACTGCTGGAGGAAGTGTTTCAGAAAGAAAACCTCAGGAACCTCCTGTGTTGTGGCAATATTACTATATGAAAATATGCGTCATTCAGGTTGACCGTCACAAACCCAACCTCTGGTTGAATTTGAGAAACAAACATTTTGGCTGTCAACATTTTGATGTTCAGCCCAAGAAGATGTAAAATTGGACGCAACCCCCCATCTCTCTTGGAAACCAGGAAAGACTGACCTTAGTAACCTGTCTGGCAGGGGAACATGTTCTATGGCCCCTTTTCAAAGTCTGTAATTGTCAAGTCAGCAGATGCGCTCGTTCCAATTTCATGTAAGTGGAGACCACGCCATTGAAAACACGGAGGACGATGTGCAACGGAGCCCCCGTTGGGGGAGGTGTTAGGTGTCCGGCATCCTGAAACAAGGCAGGAAGGAACTGAGCACCTAACATTTCGCTGGAGACCGCTGCTTCCCGAAACACCAGTGGTGGCGGAGATTAGACAACGACCCCCAGAGGGTGCCAGGGAGGAGTCTTTATCCCTTATTGGAATTTTTACATGTTCCTCCCTGGAGGGAGACACTTCCTTTTGGCGGAGATGATGCTCCTCAGGTCCGGTGCTTTTTTTTTTTTTGAGGTGGATTGCGAAGCGCAGCGAGTCCCTCCCCTGTCTCTACGAGGGGGTAGTTGGCTCGCCACCACTCTGCATCTGCACCTCACACCTTGTGGGGACCACACCTGGTCAGGACAGGGTGGCCGACAGTCCCGACTCCTGAGCACGGCAGGGGAGAAACCTCACAAAGGTCTGCTCATAGAGCTTCGCCTCCCGAAACGTAGTGGCGGCGGTGTTTACAACATCGCCAAAGAGGCCGGAAGGCAAGAGGGAGGCATCAAGGAACAAAACACGATCCCTGACCTTGATGCCCGTGAGGTTGAGTCACAGATGTCTCTCCGTGGCGACCACGGCAGACATAGAATGGGCTGTCTGCTTGGTGGCACAGAGAAAATAAATCTGTGGCTCGGGCTCGTCGATAGACCCACCAGTGCTCAGAACTCTAAGCAGGTATGCCTGCAAAACCACCATGATGTGCAGGGCAGCACTAGGTCCGAAAGAAATCTATCACACGGAGGCACGCATCTCAACCAACTCTGCCTGTATCGGTAAGTAAAGTTTTTCTTTCCTACCGTGATTCACAAACACATGCAAACACAAAGCGGTCATGAAGACAAAAAGATCTGAGGATGTTTCCAGTTCACTCCTATTTAACACCTTATCGGGTGACATCACCTGACTGAGGTTATAAGCCGAAGCGTTTTTGATATACACAGGCTTCACAACTGGAGAACAAAGAGATGTTCCCATAGCGTTTTCACGCAGCATCGAGTGTAGCTTTTGAAAGGGAACACCAAAAGTCATTTTGTAAACATTACACCAGCGAGTGGCACATATGATTGGATTGTTTCCTCCCTGAACATACTGCTCAGCTGCTAGAAAACACACTGACAAAGAATATTTTTAATTATTTGTAATTTTTTCTGATTTCAGAAGATATAATTTTTCAAAGAAAATAAAAGGTGAAAACAGGTGATAAATTGATAAATTGAAAGGTTTGGGTCCACTTGTCCTCCTAGAGGATTCTGAGCTATTGTCTTCATAGTTACTGCTACGCACCAGATGGGAGATTTTGAGCCATTGTGTTAGTGCCACCATTATAAAAACACCTCTGGAGCAAGACACTTTGATAAATTTGAAGAATAAAAATTTGTACTCACTGCTCCAATATATCTCTAGAGACATGTAGACTATACTATATGCTAAGATTCTGGAACAGTGTATTAAATCTGTTCTGGTGACCCATAGTGGACATATACCTTACTAAGATATTTTATTATTATTATTATTATTATTATTATTATTATTATTATTACTACTACTATTATTATTATTATTATTCTGTCAGTATGTTTTATTAACAGTTAGCTATGTTGTTATAAAAAAAAACAAATTTAATTTCCCCATAAGAAATAATGACAGCTCAAATAATTTGTTCCACAGCACCAAAAAATAAATACATAAAAATAATTAATACAATATATAAAGTAAAGATAAAACAAATTAACCTGCACTTTACCTATAACAAAAAATGTAAATAAATCCCGACAGAGAAGTGTTTCCGTTTGTGCGCGCAGGTGGCGTGTGTGTGCATGTGTGGAATTAGCCCCTTCCCTCGCCTTATCTTACACAGTAAAACTCCTCCTCCCACCTCACTTTTTAAGTTTCACAACAAATACACACACAACGGAAACACTGTATTAATGGAAAAAAAAGAAATCTCTTTAATGACACTCACATGAGCGCATACTAACGGAATCACTGCTGTAACGTAAAGAAAATACCAAATGAACCAACACTTTACCTTTGAAAAAAATCTCGACAGAGCAGAGTTTTCTGTGTAAAGCAGAGAGTGTGTGTCTGTATGTGCGTGTGAAGTCAGGGAGCGGGGTGTAAAGGCAAGAGAGTGTGTGTTCATGTGTGTTGGTATGTGTATGTGTCAGTGTCAAATTACATGCGCGCACACACACATAGGAGAACACTGAAACAGAGTATAATATTTGATTATACTAGTAAGAGACGAGCACTAAGACTCAGCAGGGGAGACGAATTCCGCAGCGCAAGAGAGAGAAAAATCATCGGCTCAGTTGTGATCACGTGACGCTCAGTGTCAAAACAAGAGTGCATGCGTGATACATGATACTCGGCACTCGGGTTTTCAAGTCAAAATTTATTAAAAATCTTTGCTCATCTTACAGAACACTTGTAAACTGTTACTCGCAATCTGAGGTCCCACTGTACAAAAAAACAACCAAAAAAAAAGCAGATAAATAAGTAATATACTATGAATATATTATTATTGCAGCAGTAGCATGCTTCTGGCCAATTACAAATACTAAAAAAGTACATTTGTGGTTAATACAAACATAATTTATTTTATCAGTACACACAGTCTTCTATAATACTGTATTACCAGTACACTAAAGGTGTTTAGGATAATTTACAAATGCTGAATGAATTTTCTACATTATAACATGTTTTTGAAACACATTACATCAGTAATTATGGGAGAGATTTTATTTGTGAGTTCAACAAAAAAACAGTACTATAGTTTATTTGTGCAACAAAATGTCAGATCATCTCAAACACACAAAATGAACAAACGAACAAGGACAGACATTAGTATTAGAATATAAAGGTACTGTATTAGTTCACACCTGATGTGTTGATTCTAACTGTTACACAGAGACTCTGAAAACAGGCAGAGAGCTATGGAGCATTAAACCAGAAGCAAAAGTACATAAGATTTAGCAATAACACGATAGACAATACATTCTATAGTTTAAACTATGTACTTAATTATTTGTAATTACAAACTACTTAATAAAAACCAGGAAATGTACCTCATAGAGATGAAAATAAAATAATAACGATACGAACTACGCACACAATGATGCATCTCCCAATCGTGAATTCAAACTAGGAGCGTTCAAACTCAATCAGAAAACAGACAGTTCAAATCTGCCCGCCTCCAATTTCTGATTGGCTGGTGCTGCGCCGATTCTAGTTTCTGGTTGCAATAGTTGCACAGTTATAACTGTAGGGTCAGGCAGACCCCCAACTAAGAGCAAACACTCGATCACATTCCAGAACATCTTCTCCAGACTTCATGGTGCCATCCCGATAGCCTTATCTCTTTCGGGAACATAAAGGAAAGGTTGTAAAACTAAGATGCTGGATCTTAACCAGGCATGGGACAGGAAGTTTGCTGGGCTTGAAGCTACACTAAAGCCAGATGCCTCAAACTAGACCTAAAACCATTGTGTAAATTGGCGATCCTGTAAACAAAGCGGACAGTTTTACAGCTTCACCCCGAGTTGGGGAGGGAACCACCAAGTCACACTTTGAACATCTCAGTGACCCCAGGACACATGCGTTCTCCAAATGGCTTTCAAAGAACAAAGAGGAATACAGCAGAGACACTATTTAAGCAATCTTTAATGGTGCCAGTAGGATAAAATTGCTAGAAACATATATTCAGTATGTTTTATATCTGTATGTCATGTTTGTTTATTCTACATAACTTTAAAGGTATCATTAGCATTCACAAACCCTGTTTATTGAACAAAGCTATAAATGAGTGTGTAAGATAGGGGATGTGTGGTATCGATTGAAAGCTTATTTTATTCAAACAACAGTAGTGTACACGGAAAATTGGAGCATGAACAAGAGCCCATGTAAAATTACTTTATTAAGGTAATTAAAAGTGTAATCGGCTTGGCCCCACGTGACAGCCGTAAACCCGGCCTATTGTATGCACAAAAGGGGGAACCAAGTGAGGCGTGGCTAAGCCCCGCAACCACATCCAATTGGACCAATCATCCGTGGGACGGACTGACACACAGGGACAAAACTCAGTGTCGTCAGACTCGTCCAAACACGTTCTTTCATCGTTCTTTCGTCACGTTGTCATAATGACCATCTGAAGGAAGCAAGCTCGCTGCTCGGGCTTCTGCCCTTGCGAGCGCTACGCCGACTTCGCTGACGTCATCAGCTCTTCGAGAACCCTCAATGAGACTTCGTGCCAGAACTGCAACGAAGAAACCCACTGAAGAAGTTCCAGAGCGCGCCATCGGTAACCAGGCAACCAAGCCTCACCGAAGGGCTTTCCTGAAAGACGTCATTTCAACCACAGCACCAACCAATCAGCAACGCCGTAATTCCCTTCACCGGAGGCGAACCATGAGAATGAAACGTAACGCAAGTATACAAACAAAGCTGCATACCTTGCTGAAAATGGTGCTTGTTTCATACCAAAACCGTAAGATTAAACCCAAGACTCTGCTCTTGTGACTTACTTTGGTCTAGTAAACAGTACTAGATGAACTTCCTTAACTTTCACCCTGCAAACTGTTGGTATGTTTGTGTGTTTGTGTGTGTGTGTGTGTGTGCGTGCATGTGTTCAAGTAGCATAGCTTCATGTATCGTAGATTAGCCCAAATAAATTCTTGTTTCTTTATAAAAAACTGTTGTCTTGGTCATGTATTTCAAAGTTTAAACATTTGGCCAGATCTTACGTTACCTTGCTCATAATTAGGTAAATACCAGATTTTGTATTATCGTCGTCGGCCGCGGGATAAACAGAATTGGTAAGTTACACTAAATCATACTAAACGCTGGTCGGGTAGTTGATAAAGTGTACACTATAAATTTTAATTAAGTTTAACAAAATTAACTTGAATCCTTAAAGATTCTATTCACCTCTGAACCAGAGCTGAAACCCTACATAAATGGCGAACAATGCGTTGAGCATTGTCTCCCCATTTAAAATACTACATAACGTTGCTGCAATTCGTGCAAGTGTAGATTTGAGAGTGAGCACACAGAAGAGAAAGAATGCAAACATAAATTATTAAGTACATTTAAATTTAACTGAAAATATACTGAGACTTTCGTGTATAGAAATTTGTATTCTAATGTACAGTATACTTTCTGCACATTTCTACAATTATTATTTCGAGCATATATTTCTAATATATATCCAAAATAAATTGAAAAATAAAGTTTAAATAAGTGTGCTTTGGAAATTAGACTAATCTTTCACTTAAAGTATATTTTCCTATTATAAATTTTTGGAAAGTGTACTTTAATACAATTATTTTAAAGTATGTTTAAATTTTAATTCCAAAAGCATGATATTAGTATACTTTTTATATACAGTATTAACTGATGATACAACTTTTTTTATGGAAGCAAATTAGCATCATAATTACTTGAATTATATCAGCCTTTGAAAAATACATTTTGAAATTTAATCACTGTTGAATTGTTAATTTTGAAATTTAAGTACTACTGAATTTATTAAACTGAAATATTTGACTTTAAAAAGCAACATCTTTGAATTTAAGTGCTCTGCATGTCACACGACATTTTCAACAATCCATTTCAACTGTGAAATTCAGATAGAAAATTCAAGCTTGGAAATTCAAGTACAAATTCAATACAAAATTCAAGCACAAATTCAATACAGGAAAATCAATCGAGCCAGAACGGAATCTGTTCGTCAGTCACGTGACCCAGGGAAGCGGCCGTCTTCGATACCAGCTCCCAGTGAGTCTCGCTACATGGTGGAGGGCAGCGGCTCGGTAAGTGCACCTGCAGTGTGTTACACTCATTATATATTGTCAGATATTTTAGTCATTTTACGTGATAAAGGAATTTAGTCAAAGTTTAGTTAAAGTGGGGCTAGTGAGCACGAGACACAGATTGATGTTTGTTACACACGCATGAGAGAGAGAGAGAGAGAGAGAGAGAGAGTGATACACAGTGGTGGCCAAAAGTATTAAGACAGCACGTGCCATGTATTAGTTCTCTCTGTACAGAACAGGTGACGTCAACAGTTAGTTCAGGTCCAGCTGAAGAGTTGTGTTAATTAAAATCAGCTGCTTTAGTTAATTGATGGAGCAGATAAGTGGCAGGACCACCTCTGTACAAAATCTTCAGGTTTAGAAGAAAATGATTTCAAACTAAATACTGATATTTGTATGGCAATTTAGTAGCATGAAATAAGTTTTTCTGTATAGTCATTATTTAAATGTTTGAGGTTGATATGAAAGCAGCGACTTTCACTTTTGTCCACCATTGTATATATTATTATAAAGCTAGATATAATTATGTTGAACTTTGATTTAGTCCCTTTGTTTTTGCTTTCAGTACAGGTTGTTCTCCAGCGCATCACCTGGCCTCATGATGGAGATGAGCATGATGATTGTTCACTTGATGCACATGTCAGGCTATCAATCATCAGTTCATCAAAGATTTTATGTGATTTATATAGCTTTTCTTTTTTGTAATATGCTATACTTTATGTAAATGTGAGTTGATATTACTTAAACATATTAAAAGACATGTCCAGTGAGCAGTTCTGGGTTGTAACTCATAAAAATTAACAGCAGTAGATGGAAGAGAAGCTGTATTCTCATCTAGATGCTGTCCAACTTTGTCCAAATTGCAAAATAACTGTATTTTACATGCCAAAAGCACAATCACTTAGCTAAGTCACCAGAACATGTATTTATACTAAATTAGTCTAGACTATTTGATACGCAGTGGTTACATCTCATGAGGAGGAGTTTGTCTAATTGTTTGTCAGACAAACTGTTCCTCTTACGGCTGATTTCCATGGATATAAACTTACTGTAGGGACATGGCTCAGGATCTCCATCTGACTTTTAATATTTAGTCACCTCAGTGTCGCATTTGAGAGAAGCTTTATTCTCATCATCTAAAGCAAGTAAGTCATTCTCACTGAAGTCCTGCATCCTACAGCCCATTGTGGTGAGAAATGAATTCACCCAGTGCTCAGCAGAGATCATTATGCAGATAACTGAAGCTATGTAAAGCAAGTTCCTTGATTATTAACTGCAATGTAAATACTGAATTTAGGAATAGTAATATATTACTCTATTACTGTAATTAGTTGTATATATTTATTTTTAATGTGCTACTTTGTAATATATAACCCCACACTGCCTGCATTTGTATATATATATATTCTCTTGAAATGAGGATATATAGTAAATATACAGATTATATATGGGAAGAATGTAGACCTACAGTGGTTAGTTATGGTTAAAATATTGCATATTCATGCAGTATTTGGGAGCAATACTTCATTCAAGCACTAATCAGAGGTGCTAGAACATTAAACATTTTCTGACCACAAAACCTTTTTCAACTCTGTATTGTAGACACATGTCCATTCACATACTAGTTAAAACAAACTGTTGTATCAAAGATGCAACCATTTCACTGTGCTCATTTAGTACAAAATTTATAAATGGGAGCATTGGCTCCCAATAGTTAATAGCATTAATCAGGAATATTACGTTCATAAAACAGCAGCTACAGTATTTTACAGTAATTGTAAATACCATTTTAAGTATGAACAGGATCAAACAGTCATAAATATTACTCATTGTTCAAAAGATTCATAAGATTGAAATGCAGCAATGTAAATGTCACACCCAAAGCACTGGGATGCAACCCTTGGATGTACAGCCTCTTAATGTTGTAAAATTGTCCATTGATGAGGGGGACTCCCAGACTTGGGACACAGCACTGGAGTGGTCAGAAAGAGGTATTCTACGGTCCTCCCAATCAGCAGATTGTTGAGAGCCTTAAAACAGGGGAAAAAATAATGCAGAATAAGTTAATTGAACATCAAACATGCAAGAACAATTGAACATACACCCAGTATAATTTTTTAATGTTTTGGCATTTGGCCTCTGTACATCACCACATTTCATTTCAAATGAAACACTCAATATGCCAGTGAAATCGAAAGAAAAGTGTGTCTTTAACCATTCAGGAATTACAGACATGTTCACATACACACACACTTATTTGGGGGGTTCATAAATAATGGGGAAAAACAATTAAACTTATGGATTGCCTTTAATACTTGAATAAAAATTCTTTGCAGTCAATAACTGCCTGAAGTCTGAAACCCATGGACATGACCAATGCTCAGTTTCCTCTCTCTAGATGCTTTGCCAGACTTGTGGGTCTTCCTGCTTTCAGTCTTTGTTCTTCCTTTAGTGAATAGCATGCTTTACTTTTATTTACTTGCTGAGTCATGCTACACCAGGCCATGCAACTACTTGTCAGCCATTTTTTCCCATTATTTATGAGCCCCAACCCAAATCTTATGGCGGTTTAATGTAAACATTTAATCTAAGTTACTGTAAGATCACAGCTAGTTTTCCTGCAGCTGCACACAGTCAGAGCACACTGACAAACTCTCAAGTGTCATTTCCTCCACAATTACAGTTTTTTTTTTTATTATTATTATTATTATTTTTATCACAAGTGCTATCAATTTACCAACTTTTCGTGGTACTGAATATAATTTAACTGTTCCATATATACTTGCAATAGCCAGATTTATTTGAAGGTGACTCATTTCAGAATCATTGCTTTTTTAGTCACTTTAGTAGCAGATTCTACATTTTTGCCAGACTACATTTATGACCTTTCTCACCTGGTATTGTCATTACTTTGCCAGAAATTAAAAGGTAGAAAAGATTTGGCAGGATGTGTATGAACATGAACATCATGTACACACATTTTTCACAGAAGTTCACAATTCACTTGAGAGTGTTAGGCACTTTGTACAGAGGTGGACACCCTGGCTTCAGAAAGTAAAAGTCCTGCCACTTATCTGTTCCATCAATTAACTAAAGCAGCTGATTTTAATGAACACAACTCTTCAGCCAAAGCTGAGCTAACTGTTGACGTCACCTGTTCTGTACAGAGAGAACTAATACATGGCACGTGCGGTCTTAATACTTTTGGCCACCACTGTGTATCTCTCTCTCTCTCTCTCATGCGTGTGTAACAAACATCAGTCTGTGTCTCATGCTCACTAGCCCCTTTAACTAAACTTTGACTAAATTCCTTTATCACAGTAAAATGACTAAAATATCTGACAATATATAATGAGTGTAACACACTACAGGTGCACCTACCGAGCCCTCCGCCATGTAGCGAGACTCACTGGGAGCCGGTATCGAAGACGGCCGCTTCCCTGGGTCACGTGACTGACGAACAGATTCCGTTCTGGCTCGATTGCTTTTCCTGTATTGAATTTGTACTTGAATTTCCAAGCTTGAATTTTCTATCTGAATTTTACAGCTTGAATTTTCTATCTGAATTTCACAGTTGAAATGGATTGTTGAAAATTTCGTGTGACATTCAGAGCACTTAAATTCAAAGATGTTGCTTTTTAAAGTCAAATATTTCAGTTTAATAAATTCAGTAGTATTTAAATTTAAAAATTAACAATTCAACAGTGATTAAATTTCAAAATGTATTTTTCAAAGGCTGATATAATTCAAATAATTATGATGCTAATTTGCTTCCATACTTTTTGTTTTGTTATTATATTTGCAATGTACTATCAAATATTTCAATATATTTGTACACTAAAGTGTTTTTTTTTTTACTGGGGTAGCTATGTTGTATTACTAGTTAGAATCAGAGATCTACAGTATATCATTAGAGAAAAGAGCTTTCAAATAACTTACATATGTCAAAATGGCCACAAGTCCTATGGGTAAATATAACATGTATCCAACAAAATGTCACATAAATGGTTAACAATTAGGGCCAGAGGTGTGCAGCCATGCCTATATCTGTGACTTCAATATTGTAAGAAAAAAAAACTATTAAAATGATGAAATCTATGTGTAACAGTTTAGCAGGCTTACACTGTCTAAGAAGATTAGTTCATCAAATTAATTCATTTACAGTAAATACAGTAATATAAAGCATTATTTTTCATAACCCCTCTTCAGGCAAAAGATTTGTGAAATTTGTAACAAATCTAACATCTCAATTTTACATGCTGTAAATGCTCATCATGGCTTTATTCAGATCAACATGACAGAAAAATAAACAGTATTTGTGCAATATTTGCAGCAATATTTCTCAAGAGATTCTGTAGACAGAATCAAGGGGCAAGTGATGTACAGTAAATATATCATGTGCAGTAATGTTCTGCAGTTTCATCTGAGAACCATTCCTATCTAAAATTACAGTGTGCAACATGTACAACATTATCAGGCAGAGCACACAACTAATACATTTGAATTTGTGTTTATAAATCTACCATGTTATGAAGATAGAGTAAATGTTGCATCACTTGTACGAAACAAAGCCAGGTCAAAATGGTCTCCCCAGCAACTGAGTGCACTCCCGAGCCTAATAGAAGCCCAAGTATTCTGGTCAATCCATGCTTACTCACCACACAAGAGTGGGAAGGTTGTTGTTCATTCATTCATTCATTTTTTTTTTCAGCCAGAGATGGACATGATGCATTAGTCTAGACACATTCAGTCTAATTCACCTGCAATATTCTGTGCAATATAACAGTATACAAACCAACCTTTTGGTGGATTTCACCAAAATAAAATTAAATAAAATAAAATAAAGATCTCAGAAGAATGATAGACATTTCATGTAATTTTATATAAACTAATAATGTATATCATAATCAAATTTTGACAATGTTTTAGATGTGTCCTGCCACTGGGAAAAGAGAAAATATAAGAGAAAATATAATGGAGAGAGAAAAAACAAATGATTTGATTAAATTAGATTAGGTTAGATTAGATTTTACTTTATTGTACTTCAAATTCAAATTTTTATTTGTCACATACACAGTCATACACAGTACGATATGCAGTGAAATGCTTACATGACCGCTCCGTGACCTTAAGTATTTTTACAAATGAAAACTATAAAACAAGATTCCAGCAAAGTTTCAAAAATATATATAAAATCTGAAATATAATATATTACAACTTATAAACTTAAGTCTGTAAAAATCTTGAGGTAGTATTTTGAAAATGAGATGAGGGGGATGTGAAAAGAAGTCCCTGAAGTGTGCAAATGTGCATATATGTGCAAATGTGCGTTGACATAATTGTCTGTTCTGTGTGTGCAAAAAAATGCAGAGGTGTTTTAGTCCAGTGTATTGGTTTGTTTGAGAGACCGTATCGCCTGCGGGAAGAAGCTCCTTCTCAGTCTCTCTGTATTGGCCTTGAGGGAGCGGAAGCGCTTCCCAGACCGCAACAGAAAGAACAGTCCATTGCTGGGGTGGCTGAGGTCCTTCATGATCTTCCTGGCCTTGGTCCAGCACCGCTTGCTGTAGATAGAGTGCAGGTCAGGGAGCTCAGTTCGGATGATGCGCTCAGCTGATCGCACCACCCTCTGTAGGGCTCGTCTGTCCTGCATGGTGCTGTTCCCGAACCAGGTTGCGATGTTTCCCGTCAGGATGCTCTCTATGGTGCAGGAGTAAAAGTTCCTGAGCACCTTAGAGGGCAGTCCAAAGTCTCTCAGGCGTCTGAGGTGGTAGAGACGCTGTCAAAAGAGCATTTCAGCAGAAACACATCACACCCACTGTCAAGAACAGTGATGAATGAGTGATAATTTTGGCTTGTTTGGCCCCCACAGGACTTGGATGGGCACCTTGCAATCAATATGTCAACCATGAAGTACCAGAGTAATCAAGAGTCAAATTTAAAGCCATCCGTCTGACAGCGTAAACTTTTTCAAAATTGCGTCATGCAACAGGACAATAATCAGATGCACACCATTAAATCTATATCTGAATTTCTGAAAAATAAAAGAATCAAAGTTTTAGTATGGTTAATTTAAGTCATGACCTCAACCAAATTTATATGCTGTGAGAGAAACCTGAGAGAGCTATGTATATGTGATTGCCAAAAAACTAACTGGATTTTACTGCCTTTGTACAGGTACTCTCTACAAGTACTTTTAAGTAACAAGTAATTTTGAAAAAGTTTACGCTGTCAGACGGATTGTTGTGCTCAAGTTGTGCTCTTCAAGCTATTGTGAAGAAGCACAAAGATACAGGCAATGAGGACCATATATGGAGTTGTCAGCCAGCAAAACTTATTGCAGCTGATGAAAATCATGCTTACTTTTGTTCGCCATCAGAAGATGTCTAGAAGTGCCATTGGCAAAGAACTTGCAAGAACCAGTGGGAGCCAAGTACACCACCTACTGTCCAGAGAAGTCTGGCTATGGGATACCATCAGTAAAGGGTTTGATTGGCTGCACATTTATTCTGCAGCAGGACAATGACCCCACACATGCAGCCAATGGTATTAAGAACCATTTTCAGTGTAGAGAAGAACAAGGAATTCTGAAAGTGATGGTTTGGGCCCCAGAGAGCCATGATCTTAACATCATAAAGTCTATCTGGGATTACACAAAGAAATGTGGTTAGTTCTCCAAGATGTTTGGAACAACCGACCTGCTGAGTTCCTTCAGAATCTATGTGCGGGTCTAACTAGAATAACTGATGCTGTTTTGCAGGCAAAGGGTTGTCACAACAAATATTGATTTGATTTGGAGTTCTCTTCCATTTATTTCCTTTCTTTTTGTTAATTGATGAAAAACTATTGACACTTCTATTTTTTAAAGCATTCTTACTTTACAATAGTTGTTCGCATCTACCTAAAACATTCTTCACTATATATAAATTGAACTATTGAGGTGCAGTAAATTTTTGAGGCTGGTAACTCTAAATGAGTTTCTTATTTGCAGTAGAGGTAAGTTTCGGTCTTGCTTTCCTGGGGTGATTTTCATGAGAGCCAGTTTGTCAGGGTGCTTGATGGGTTTTGCAAATACATGTGACAATATGGTTCTTACAATAACTATACCAGAACCTTTAAATAACTGGTATAACCTGTCTTAAAATAACACCTTTTGTCATTTTAGTTATTACTTAATGACCTAAACCTAAACGATGTTCAGCAAAGAACATGTAAATATGTTAAATATAGAGCATGCTGAATGGTATATAGAAACGCACTATATTATATGTTCACTTGTACACAAAGTATTACCCCCTGTATCACTGACATAATGGACTGCATCTGGCATGACTCTGTTATTTATTTATTTATTTTTTATGCAAGGCTATTGTCTGTCACAGCTATGACTTCAATGCTGTATTGAGATCTTGAAAATGGATTTTTAAGTTAGGCACAGCTATTGTATACTGGTGCATCATGGTTGCGTGCTGAATTGGATGATTTTTGTCATAATAGAACTTAGTGAACTGAAAAGCAGGGCCTCAAACCACTGCTCTTCTAACTTCAATTGCATGTATTGATTGAATATTAGGGAAGAAAGTTTTTTACTGACTCACTAGAAGTCAGAAACCCCATCTGCTGCTAATGTTATTTTAAATAAAGGTTAAGATTTATGGTCAGGTCATGTCCTGGAGGAAAGATTTTGAAATTCGACAAGTTAAAGATCTTTTAAGTGACAGCTGTTTCGGAGACCAAATTGTGTGAATAGTGGATAGAGGGTGTATCAAACAGTGTCAGTGGAATTGGTTGCAACATGATAACAGTCCTGTAAAGTTCAACAGTTAACATGGCTTTTAACATTTGCTAGTATTTTTTTATTCTCTGGCTATGCATGGAATATCAGGTCAAGGATTTACAAGCTGATTTGCTAAACCTATATTGCTAATCAGTAATATAGGTGAGAAAGGTTTTGCTCTAGGATACAGAAGGCCCATGTTCGTTTCCCAGCTAATGCCCAAAACCCAGTCACGAGTTGCAGTGCTGGTCCCAAGGGCAAATAAAATGTGAGTGTTGCACCAGGAAAGGCATTAGACGTAAAACCTATGCCAAGTTGTTGTGCAGATCAGTTGGTCCACTGTGGTGTCCCTTCAACGGGAGCAGCTGAAAGACGAACGACAACTTATTTCACCTGACATAGTGAGGCAACGTGAGGATCCTTTATTAGTTTTCACCTGCTTTTATCATAGGGCCTTTTTTCATTAGCCAGGCTGTGTGTCATGCACACTCGTAACACGACCGGCACTAGGACCCGGAAGTAATACGGTCGGGTTTTCAGGAAGCATAAAAGGAGACAAAATGGCGCTTCACATTGCTCAGTCATTGAGTTCGCCCATGCCTTACCTGACGCTTTGCCGACTATTCTGTGAGTACTCACCTATTTGGGTTGCTTCTTTGATTGAGTGTGTGTTGCTAGAACGCGGATTTATTTGTGTAGATCCTAGCTCTTCGTGTAAGAGAGTTCTTAGATAAATTGCGTGGTTATCCTGCCTACTCGTGTTGCTTCCGCGTTTGGGTTTACCATCCACGCTACACGGGCTAACTGCTAAGGCTTCTGTGCTTACCCTACTATAGCTCGTGACAGAATGACTGAGCCTAAAGCAGTAAACCCAGCGGAGTTTGCTCGCCTCTGTGATGTGGTTGACCAGCATGCCGAGCTGATCAATAAGCTTCGTGGAGAAGTCGTGTCTCTCCAAAAGGACCTCCAAGACGTCGCGGCTTTGCGCCGCGAGGTGGCGGAGCTACGGCAGGAGAACGCGACCCTCCGTGGGGCGGCTGCTCACTCGGTTGTTGCCACGCCCATCGCAGTGGCTGCGGCACCGCCTCCCCACCCCCCTTCTGATGTTTTCATAGCTCTACCGGATAAGTGGGATGGCACAGATGGGAAGTGCAGTGTCTTTCTAACTGCATTGGATCTTGTGTTTGAGTTTAATTCCAGCAAATACTCCACAGACCGACTGCGTGTTGCGCTTCTCGTTTCGTTGCTATCCGGGCAGGCAGCTGAGTGGGCCACGGCGGTCCTCAGATCAGATTCAGACACGGCCTACTCATACGGAGAGTTCACCCATCAACTGAAACTAACATTTGAACATCCTGCTGCTGAGGTGGAGACCGACACCAAATTATATCATCTGCGGCAGGGAGGGTCGTCCGTGAGTCGCTACACAGCGGACTTTCGTACTCTAGCCGTGCAGACCACCTGGGGAGACGCCGCCCTCCGGACGGCCTACTACGAGGGACTGGCCTCACGGATTAAAGATGAACTCGCCGGGCGAGAGATTCCCGCCACGCTGGAAGGACTGATTCAGCTCGCCCTTCGCATTGACCAGCGCCTGTTCTCTCGTCCGAGGCCAGCCCCCCGGACCCTGCCACCCACTACATCACCTTCATACCCTCACGCCCCGGTTCCTGAGATGCGTCCCTCTTTCACCACCACCGCCATGGCACCTGTCGGACCTCCACCTCCCGCCGTGGTTAACACCGGAGCTGGGGAACCCATGCAACTAGGACGCGCCTCCTTGACCGCTGCAGAACGGGAACGACGCTTCAGAAAAGGGCTTTGCGCCTACTGTGGGTCAGCGGCGCACCACAGGGCCCTCTGTCCACTTCGCCCGGGAAACGCTCAGGCCCGGTGAGCAAACGGGGCAGTTCACCGGGCCCCCTCCACCTCTCGGTCACGACACCCCATAATTCCCGTCTCACGGTCAAAGTACACCTCTGGTTTGGCCACAAACGGGTCGGAAGTACTGCGTTCATCGATTCCGGTGCCGCAGGTAACTTTATTGACTCTTCGTTTGCCAAAGAACTAGGAGTGGAACTTGAGGTGTTATCCCAGCCCGTTCGTATCACCTCTGTCGACGGTCGGCCCCTTTCCTCCAGCCCCATCACCACTCAGACTCAGCCGCTCACCCTTGCCATCGGCCAACATCATGAACGGATCCAGTTCCACCTCACCTCCATTTCATCACCACCCATCATCCTCGGACACCCCTGGCTGCTCCAACATGACCCCCTCATCTCCTGGACGCAGAACCGGATCCTGCAGTGGGGGCCGACCTGCACCGAACTCTGCCTGCGGGGCCCGGCTGGGACGTGTTCTAGGGAGTCCGAGGCACCCGATGTCGACACCAATGCCATCCCCGTCATCTACCGAGACCTGGCTGAAGTATTCTGCAAGAGACGAGCCACACACCTTCCTCCTCATCGCCCCTATGACCTGACAATTGAACTTCAGCCGGGCTCGGTCCCCCCCCGCGGCCATCTTTACTCCCTCTCCGCCGATGAGACGCAGGCGATGGAGAGATATGTTTCTGACGCCCTTCGCCACGGCACCATCCGGCCCTCCTCCTCGCCTGCCGCCGCGGGGTTCTTCTTTGTAAAGAAGAAAGGGGCGACTTACGTCCCTGTGTCGATTATCGGGGGCTTAATAACATCACCATTAAGAACAGACACCCTTTGCCGCTTACCAACTCAGCCCTGGACGCCCTCTCTGGTGCCACCATTTTCACAAAGTTGGACCTCCGGAGCGCCTACAACTTGGTGCGCATCAGGGAGGGCGATGAGTGGAAGACGGCTTTCATCACCCCTACTGGACACTACGAGAGCTTGGTCATCCCATTCGGACTCTGCAACGCACCCGCCGCCCTCCAACAGTTCATCAATGATGTCCTTAGGGACATGCTAGGGCGGTGGGTGTTCGTTTACCTAGACGACATACTTATTTATTCACGCACCGCCGAGGAACACACCCAGCATGTCAGAGCGGTCCTTAAGAGATTACTCGCCCACCAACTGTACTGTAAGTTGGAAAAATGCGCCTTTCACGAGGCTCCACCACGTTCCTGGGTTTTGTCATCTCGCCCCAGGGTGTGGCCATGGACCCGCAGAAACTGGAAGTTGTGCGTCACTGGCCCCTACCCAAGACCCTCAAGCAACTTCAACGGTTTCTCGGGTTTGCGAACTTCTATCGTCGCTTTATCCGGGACTACAGTACGGTTGCCGCCCCTTTAACCGCTCTGACTCGACCCTCTTCTCATCACTTCAGCCTCAACCCCGCCGCCATCACTGCCTTTCATGACCTATGCGGTTCACCAACGCCCCAATTCTACTGCACCCAGACGCAAGTAAACCATTCGTTGTGAGGTGGACGCTTCGGATGTGGGCGCCGGGGCTGTTCTCTCTCAACGAGGTCCAGACCAGAAGCTACATCCCTGTAGTTTCTTTTCCAAAAAATTTGACCCCACTCAGCAGAATGGCGACACTGGCTCCAGGGCACCAGAGAGCCGTTCATCGTCTGGACCGACCATCAGAATCTGATCACCATCCGCAACTTAAAACAGCTCAACCCGAGACAGGCGCGGTGGGCACTATTTTTCGAACATTACAACTTCCACCTATCCTACCGCCCGGGGTCCAAGAACACCAAAGCTGCCCTCTCCCGACAACACGAAGAGGACGTTCCCGGGCGGACCCCGCGCCTGTCATCACACCCCCCAAGATCATTGCACCACTTCACTGGGAACTGGAAACGAGGGTTCGCCGTGCACAGGCGATGGAGACGCACCGGCAGGTGTGCCACCTGGGCGACTCTACGTGCCAAAAACTGTAAGGACCGAGGTGTTGCAATGGGGTCATTCCTCGCCATTATCCGGACACCCCGGCCCCAACCGCACCCTGCAATTCATCAGACGTGCCTTCTGGTGGCCATCTATGGCGAGTGATGTCAAAGAGTACGTCCAGGCATGCCCAATGTGCGCCAGGTCCAAGAATACCAACCAACCGACACCGGGGGAACTCCAACCACTCCCCGTTCCCCATCGGCCCTGGACGCACATTGCCGTCGACTTCATCATGGGCCTGCCGGCCTCCGAAGAGAAGAACACCATCTTAACTATCGTCGACCGGTTCTCCAAAGCCGTGCACCTGGTGGCCCTCACCGGACTCCCGTCAGCCAAAAAACAGCAGAGCTGATTTTAGAACACGTAGTCCGACTGCATGGGTTCCCAAAAGACATCGTCTCGGACAGGGGCCCCAGTTCACCGCCCGGTTCTGGAAGGCCTTCTTGTCTGATCAATTCCACCTGTAGTCTATCCTCTGGGACTAACGGTCAGACGGAGCGGACCAACCAACAACTGGAGCGCTACCTGAGATGCTTTGTTGCCGATCGCCAGCGCCCCTGGGCCCGCTACCTCCTATGGGCTGAGTTATCTCACAATCTCCATGTCTCTTCAGCCACCAATCTCAGTCCATTTGAGGTATGCCACGGTTTCCAACCTTCGATGTTCGATCATCAGGAACCGGAGGTTGAGGTGCCGTCAGCCCAACAGTTGGTTCGCCGGTGTCGACACTGTGGAACCAAGCAAACGCCGCCATCCAACAGGCCAACAACCGCTACGCCACTCAACATCCGTCGACACCCGCCGGGACGATTGTACAATGTAGGTGACAAAGTATGGCTTTCAACCAGAAACCTTCACCTTCACACAGAATCTAAAAAGCTATCACCCAGGTTCATCGGTCCATACCGCATTTCCCTCCGTATCAATCCTGTCACCTACCGGCTCCAGCTGCCTGCGGCGCTCCGGATCCATCCGGTATTTCACACCTCCCAGCTCAAACCATTCATCACTTCACCAATGGTTCCCCCCACCCACCCTGCTCCTCCTCCCCGTATCATTGAGGGCGGTCCCGCCTACACCGTTCGCCGGATCCTTTGTGCAGAGTACCAGTTGGTCCGATCTTGGATTCCGGCTCGGTTCGTCCTAGACCCCGAACTCATCCGGGACTACCGTCGTCGGGTATCCTCCACCCCAGGACCGTCGAGAGTTGGTCCTGGACACGGGGGTACTGTCATGCACACACGTAACACGACCGGCACTAGGACCCGGAAGTAATACGGTCGGGTTTTCAGGAAGCATAAAAGGAGACAAAATGGCGCTTCACATTGCTCAGTCATTGAGTTCGCCCATGCCTTGTCTGACGCTTCGCCGACTATTCTGTGAGTACTCACCTATTTGGGTTGCTTCTTTGATTGAGTGTGTGTTGCTAGAACGCGGATTTATTTGTGTAGATCCTAGCTCTTCGTGTAAGAGAGTTCTTAGATAAATTGCGTGGTTATCCTGCCTACTCGTGTTGCTTCCGCGTTTGGGTTTACCATCCACGCTACACGGGCTAACTGCTAAGGCTTCTGTGCTTACCCTACTATAGCTCGTGACACTGTGTTCGTGCCTGCAGACTGTAGAGTGTGGAAAAGCTGGACAACAAAATCTGACCTTGGCAGCTGTGGTACAAAAAAACAGGACCAGATTGGATTATTTGCAAGACAGGCAGCAAAGGAATAATGTAAAACAGGATAAATTATGGTCAAATAACTACAGCACAAAACATGGAAATACATTGTCTGACCAAAAATAAATACACAAATCAATGAATTAACTAATCAATAATAAATATGGCCAAAGGAATGAACAATAAACTATTGTCTGAACCATCAACTTTTTGGAAGAAATATGGTTGGAAAAAAATCATGAATGTAGATCACTGAACCATTTGGTAAAGCTGCATGGTAAAAAAAAAATCAAAAGAAAAAACATAGCTGTGTTAAATAATTAAAATAAGACCATTTCTGTATGCATGGGATGAGAACTCACAGGATTGGAACTAAACAGTTGTGTGGACATGTAAAAAAAGCACTTGTTAGTGAGACAAAAAAAGGCGTTATTCTATTCTAGGAAGAATAAAGGATGGACTTGAAATGAAATGAAAAAATGTCATGTGATTGTCATGTTACTTTGTTGTAACCCTGTTCCCTGAAAAAACAGGAACGAGATACTGCGTGAAAACGCTATGGGAACATGTCTTTGTTCAGTTGGTGATGAAGCATGTGTGTATCAAACACGCCAAATATTTTTGACTTATATAACCTCGGTCAGGTAACTTCATCTGATGAGGTGCACCTCCAGGTTATAAATAGGAGTGAACCGGAAACATCCTCGGGTCAATTTTGTCTGAAAGGACGTCCAGCCATGCCAGTGCGGCACTGAAGCGCAGCATCTCGTTCCTGCTTTTTCAGGGAACAGCTCCAGCTCCCTTGGGCTGAATGGCCATCTAAGACCGCACCCCAGCCCATGAGGGAAGCTGAGGGAACCTCAGGTGTTGTAGCAAAATTTCTATATGAAAATATGCGTGCTTCAGGTCGATTGTGACAAACCAATCTTCTGCTTGGATTTAAGAAACAATCATTTTGACAGTCAACATTCTGAATCTGAATTTCCTGAGATAGCGGTTCAAGTCGCGAAGATCTAAAATTGGATGCAGTTCCCCGTCTTTCTTGGGAACCAAGAAATACCGACTGTAGTAGCCTGACTCTCTTGTCTGGTAGGGGAGCATGTTCTATGGCCCCTTTGCACAGCAAAGTCTGTAATTCCTGAACCAACAGATGTGCTCGTTTCCGATTTCACGGAAGTGGAGACCACGCCGTTGAAACACGGAGGACGATGTGCAAACTGAATCCTTAGTACCCAAGGAGACAAGCCTGGCAGTAGTTTCCACACTGCCAGCTTCTCCAAAATGGGCATAAGTTTTGACACTTCGGCTGGATGGGGGGTCGGTGTTCGATGTTTGGTATCCTGAAATGTGGAAGGAGGTGACCAAACACCCAACATTTTGTTGGAGACCGGTGCTCCCCAAAGCACCAGTGGTGGCAGGGTTTGAACACCTGCCTCCTGTGGGTGCCAGGGAGGAGACCTTATTCTGTGAAGGAGTTCCAGATGCCCCTCCACAGGGGGAGACACCCCCACAGCCCTGGGCGCATGAGCCTTAGGACATCCTTTTTGCAGAGAGGGAGCTCCTCAGGTCTGATCTTTTTGAGGCAGATTGAGAAGAGCGGCGAGGTGCACCCTAATCTTTACGAGGGGGTGCCCGGCTGGTCACGCTCTCCCTCTGCGCCTCACACCTTGTGCGGGCCAGACCTGGTAGGGACTGGGTGGCTGACAGTCCCTACTCTTGAGCACGGCGGGGAAGAAACCTCCCAAAGGCCTGTTCATAAAATTTCGCTTCCCAAAACCTAGTGGCGACGGAATTAACATTGCCGCCAAAAAGGCCTGAAGGTGAGATGGGGGCATCAAGGAGGACCGCACGATCTTTATCCTTGATGCCCATGAGGTTCAGCCACAGATGTCTCTATGTGGACACCATGGCAGCCACAGAACGGCCAATAGCACGTGCCGTCTGCTTGGTTGCACGGAGAAACACTTCCATGGAAGCAAGAGAGGAAGTATCTTCTGCCTCTTCACAAGAAGCACCGGAACACGTTTGAGAATCGGACGCTAAGACTTCCTGATCCGGAGAGAGCGCGAGAGAAAGGGGGAATTCCGTCTCGTGTGCCTGCCAGATCGGCACGCGAACCCCATGAATGCGCTGTGGCTTGCTTTCTTTATAGAGTTGCTGCGGCGCATTACTGACCGAGCCATAAATATATAAGCCAAAAATATTTGGTGTGTTTGATACACATATGCTTCACAACCAGCTGAACAAAGACATGTTCCCATAGCGTTTACACACAGCATCAAGTGTAGCTTTTGAAAGGGAACTGCTGAGTTTAGATTGAGCCTATTCCAGAGTGATGTACTGTATGTGTTAGGATAAGATGGAAAGCACATGAAGCAATACACCCATCATGTGTAGTAGCCACTGTACAAGCCTCTGAAGGCAGTGTTATGATATGGGTTTTCTTTTGTTATGTGGCAATAAAATGAATTCAGCTGATGACCATATTGGACTTCAAATTGACAACATCAATTACCATATCAATTGAGTTTTTCTTCCCTAATCGACCAAAAGTTCAAGTCCTTTTTTACACAAACCATTATGTGATTTAATTTAAAGTAATGGTAATTGAATGAAATCTTAGAGCATGCAACTTTTTCTCAGGCATTGTAGGAAAAAACAAACAAACAAGCAAATAAACAAAAACAAAGTGATAGAATCTAGTGAAACAGTCCACAGAATGATGTCTGCCCTCCCTGTACCCAAACACAAGCATCTGAGCATGCTCTGAAACATGCACAAACGTGCATGTTTTAGAGCAGGAGTAGTCACATGTCATTCACACTTCTTTTTGTATCATAATGTCTAGAAAGTTTCACTTCTGAGCACTCAAGACAATGAACAACATGAATTTGGCTTATACCAGGGACTTGGGGCAGGGTGCCAATCCATCACAGGGCACACAACACACACTAGGGGCAGTTTGGAAATTCCAATTAACCTCATCATCAGGTCTTTTAGACTGTAGGACGAAACTGAACCACCTGGAGAAAACCCACCAAGCATGAGGTTGATTCCTGGAATTGAACTCTTGACACTGTCCTGGTGTGAGGCCACAGTGCCAACATTTACACTACTGTGCAGCCTAATTTAGAATACAAATATTTTCTAATAACTTTCTTGGCATGTTTGTATTTTTAGAAGAAGTTTTTCTTCCCCTTTACTTGTTTACTTTCAGACCAATGCCAGGTCTATGCTAGAATCAGGGTCAGACTATACATCCCAGAACACAGCATTGCCTATACAGACTTGGCAGTCACAGACTAAAACCTCACAGACTGTGATATTAATGGATATACCTAGACTTTTTATCTTCAGAGTATATAAGGATGCTCATATATTTTTATTTCTGTTTTATTTTTAATGGCAAAATTACTTGGAAATCACAGAAAAGTAAGATGTCAGGTCAGAGTAGCCATGTTGAACACCTGTTGACAAATATACTTGCCTTTATGGAGCATTTGAGTACAAATGAGTTTCTATCAAACTACAAATAATTTATTTTTTGTAGATGGTTTCTGCTCTACTTTTCTCTCTTTCACACACACACACACACACACGCACTACTAGAAAACGCACTACACCTGTCCAGCACCCAGAAACCAGCACACTATATGTGAACATAAGATAGCACCAGGTATGAGAGCATTGCTCTTGTATAGGGGAAAGAAATAAGAAAAATGAAAAGAGAAAGAAAAGTGAAAATAAAAAAAGAGACCTAAAAAGACATGAAAATAATAATTGATAAGTAAATAAATGAATAAATAAATAAATAGGTATTAAAACTATTTATTCATTCTACGGGGGTGGGGTACTGTAACATGACCACCCGCGCGAAGGGCAACTAGGCAGATTTATAGATAGGCAGAGCAGTAGATGGCCGTGGTTACTAGGCAACCCCGCCATGTTGCCAATCAGAGAAGACGTGCTACACCTGTCCGGCAGGTTATTTAAATGCCCAGAAACCAGCACACTATGTGCTAAAATTAGATATGTAGAACGTCTCAGGTATGAGAACGTTTCTCTGGTATAGGGGGAAAAAATAAGAGAAGTGAAAAGATAGAAACAGAGAAAAGATAGTGAAAAGAGAAAAGTGAAAATAAAAAGAAAGACTTAAAAATGTGTACAACAATGATAATATAAATAAATAAATAGGTAATAAAATTATCTGTTCATTCTACAAGAGAAGGAGGGGGTACAAGTTTGGAAAAAGTTTGGGAAAAGAATCGGAAGTGAGGCGGCATGGCGCAGACATAAGCGAACCTCTATTCATAGTAACTTATACCCCTTTCTGAAAGTAGGGAGATAATAAGAGCGGTGTATGAGCACCCTTACCTTGCGCTGCATGGTGCTCATGCGATCTAATCATCCTTGGCCAAACTAAACACCCCACGGCCCAATGCTACCCTCTAAGTCCTGCATTGGGGCTCCCACACTTAACAACATACTTTGGAGCGCCATACATTACATAAGCGCCCCCTCATAACACCATGTAATTGTTACAACCACCCCTCTTCATTTGCTTGTACTATAGAATAGAAACTCAATAGGAGTGCATCTCCTCTTCTGTTGTCTTATCATCTTTCCATATTCCACATACCTTTATTCTTTCTTTCACCCATGAGCTGCTGTCAGACATATGGTCATAAACTTGCTGTGAGAAAAGACTTACTGTGAAAAATGTAAAAGATCTTGCCAATTACTAAAAGAAATACCTTCATTAAGTTGCACATTTGCTCAAGTGGTGTAGACAAGCTACTGCAGTTAAAAGTAGAGCGGTCCCCGGAGGTCTTCATACATAAGGAACAGTAACATGATTACTCAGATACATGCATAACACCAGATATGCTAAGATGAGTGAGAGAGAGGTGTTTACTACAAAGAAATAGCAATCATGTAAATCGGGGCTGTTAAAATCTGGTCCTGGAAGGCCAATCTCCACAGTTTGGAATTCACCAAGACCCTAATTTAAATATTAATACTAAACCCAGCTATTAACAGATTAGTTGGAGATGGAGTTTTTCTCCATTTTTTTTCTGTATCTCCAAATAGATGCTTAAATTCTCTCTCTCTCTCTCTCTCTCTCTCTCTCTCTCTCTCTCTCTCTCTTCTTATTCACTGCACATAAACATGTCAGGTTTGAGAAACTTTTGTCTTGACAGCATCAGGGAGAATGTGAACAGCTGACTGACAATGCTATGTTGTCGCTTGTACCACCTACATTTTAATTTGTGGGTAAAGGTGCAGGAAACACACTATGATGAAAAGAAATCTGCATGCCAATATGTAATAAAGAGAAGGCTGAGTCACATGGTGACTCAATAAAAAAAGAAAAATGCCTCCACAAGAACATGCAAACTCCATGGACACAGACGGGAATCATCAAATCAGCTGTAATCAAAGTTGTAATTTATATAATACTATAATATAATATAATATAATATAATATATATATATTATTGTGGTCATTGGAATGGTATGCAGAAGATCAACAAATTCAACTGGGTGTTGTTTTATTCCAACTAACAATACATACATATTGACTGTGTCTCTGTGTGGAAGAAGAGTAAGTAAGGGGTTTTGAATAAAATAAAATTTTTGAGCCAACACACTAAAAATTAAATATTCCCTACATATATTAACACAAAATATTAATAATCCAAGAAAATAATAAACTATGTGCAGAATTTATTTTGTGGTGTGCAGTATATAAAAAATAAAATGAAAATCCAATAAAGAAAATATGGCAGTTGCCATTCTTTTTTTCTTTTTTTTTTTCTCAGAGATTTTCTCCCTAATTTTACCACTGCGCTACTCAGAGGCCTGCAGTTGCAATTCTAAAAGAAAAAGAACATATAACATTCCATTAGTATTAATTACATCACTGACAAAAAACTAAAAAACAGTAAATTACACCCCTAAGATCCTATTGTACAGTTTACTTACTTTCCAACCTTAAGCCTTATACACTCTTTGATAGGCCAAACACATGATGGGAACTTGTATAGCTTGCACATGCTGCATGAATATCAAAACATTACAGTGGAACCTTGGATTGCGATCATAATTTGTTCCAGAAGTGTGCTCAAAACACTAGTATTCTCTATGACATTCGAGTGCACGCGCACACACTAACAGAATCATTGCTGTAAAGTAAAAATAAAAGATATTAACCTGCACTTTACCTTTCAAAAGAATCCCGATGTGCATGAAGGCAAGAGGAGGTACACACTCTTTACTGACGCGCACGCACACACACTAACAGATTCAGTGCTTTTTGACAGAGAGAGAGAGAAACAGGATCTTTAACAAGGAAGATCTCTACAAAACACACACACACAAAATAAAAAAAAGCTTTATGCGCATACACGGTCACAATGTTATAGTAAACAGTACACGCATGCATGGATGTTAACTATATGAGTGGTGCACCCACACTGAGACCGAGCATCAGAGACGATTACCCACAATTCTGCAGCGCACAAGAGAGAAGAACCATTGGCTCAGCCGTGATCTTATGACACTTGCCATCAAAACAAGAAGTGCATGCATGTCACATGATACTCGATGATACTTGGTACTCATAAATCAAGACTAGCTCCTATAACAAGGCAAAATGCCTACAAAAAAATTGCTCATTTTGCAGAATGCTTGCAAACTGGGTTACTCTCAGTCCAAAGGTTTCACACTACAAAATTAATGCTTCTGAACTCATTTTACAGAAACAAACACAAATCACAAATTTGAGGCATTTTAAAGGTAATATGCATTTGAGACCACTGACCTGATATGTACAGGTAAGCTATGCTAATACTCCCCAAAATATCCCATAGACTCTATGAAGTGCAGTACACAGGAAATAGAATTGAACGGTTCTTCTCAATGAGACTTCAAGTCCTAGTCGTTCGTTCTTTTGTCACGTGACTCTCATAAACACCATGCAGTGGAATAGATTCAAAAGAACGAACGGGATTAGAAGAAGGACTAGAAGATATGAGAGGTGAGCTGCTCATTCTGTTTATCATAATTTGTCCTTAGCTGCACTGTAATATTTTCAGTACTGGAACTACAGCCAAAATTTGTGTATGTAGAGGTGTCGGGGGTCTGTTTATTGAAAAATTATCATTTTATTTTATTTCTGATCAAAAGAATGAAATGAATGACTTAAAAAAAAGATTTGTTAATTTTGATGAACAAGATTCAAAGAACCAGTCACTAAAATGATTCAAACTTCCCATCACTAATTCTCATGTGCACCGAGTCACACAAGCATGCGATAATGTCATCAAGCATCTCTTAAAGGGCCTCTGTACCCATTCTCACCAAACAGGCACAACATATGGAGTACAGAAATTCAAATGCCCCTCTAACTACCACCCGGTTACATTATATTATATTATATATTTTAATATTTCTTTTTAATGGTCCTGCATCCACCATTGTCTTTTCTGGGCATTTCTCCAGCTCACAAAGTATTTTGGGATCAGTTGGGCCATAAAAGATGCGACATTGCATCCTTAATTTTCAGGAAAAATAATTCCACATTTTTCGGCCACATTTTTCAGCCACATTTGAAGGAGCCATTCAAATGGGTTAGGATGCTTCTGTCATGACAATATGACTTAAACTCAGTACCTCACAGGACAGCCAGGCAGTGACAACATCATGTGTTTTAACAAGACAGTGAAATCTAAAACCTGGTGTGGACTGCAGACAGACAAGATATCTGGAAAACATGTAATTGCTTTAACATTGAAGTTCCCCTGCCCTGAGAATTTTAACATTCTCTCAACTCTTGAACACCTGATTTAAATCAGCTAATTAATCTTTTCTGAATTGAAATGGCTGTGATTTTCTTTGATAAAGTAGGAAAAACAATAAAATGTGTGGGACAGAGGGTCCTCCAGGTCCAGGGTTGAAAACCACTTTCCTACAGGCTAGCAACGCTAACAAAGAAAAACTGATTAGAATTAAATAGACGTTTGGGTTGGAAAGGAACAACAAAAAAAAATACACTTTAGTGTATTACAAAGATATTCAAATCTTCGATAGTACATTGCAAATATAACAAAGTTTTACCATCAGTTAATGTATACAAAGTATACTACCATTATATGTTTACCAATTTTTTAAATTAAACTTTAAACATACTTCAAAATAAGTGCATTACTTTACAAAGATATATTATAGGTAAATTTAGTTTACATGAAAAATAATCATAATAATGTACCGAAAGTATACATTGGAATACAAATTTTAATACATGGTAGTCTCAGTATATTTTAAGTAAAATTTGAATGTATTTATTCATATGTACTTATTCATGCTTATATTTAGTGCACTACTCTCTCGTGCGCTTTCAGTTTCGTTTTTGGGCGCTGAAACTCGCTTTTGCTCGTTCAAGATCATTTATGTGTGTTTAAACTCATGACTCTCTTCCATGCACTCAAAATCATAGAGCTACATTTGCACAAACTGCAGCAGCATCACAACTATTCCAGTTAACCACCGATTAGAGTAGGGGCAATACCAGCCAATCAGAATCAATCAATTTGTTGAACACAAATAAACTATAGTACAATTTGGTTTTGTTTTTTTTAACTTTGTGCAAATTAAATCTGTTGAACTACAGTAATGAATAAAATTTTAATGTTAGTGAATAAAATTACTAATGTATTTCAAAATCATGTAATAGTCTAGAAAATGCATTCAGCATTTGTAAATTATCCTAAACTCCTTGGTAACCCATTTGCAATACAGTAGTATAGATGACTTTGTACTGAATGATATAGTAATAAAGAGAATAAAGTATATTTGTATTACCCACAATGTGTACTTTGTTTAGTATTTGGAATTGGCCAGAAGTATAACAGCATGCTACTGCTGCAATAGGAATATATTCATAGTATAGTATTACTTGTGTATTTTTAAGACATTAAAACATTGCTGTAATGTATTAATAATAAATTAAATATTTACTGTAATTTCATTAATTAGTACAGAAAAGTACGCACATATACTGTACTTTAAGTGTACTAAGTATACTTAAAGTTGTTCCACTTTAGCACACAAAAATATACTTAATACACTGAAATTGTGCTTTTGTGCAATTTAATTATTAACTACTAATAACTTAAATGCAGTTAGTACAAAATTGGTTGTTCCAAAATAGCACACTTCAAGTATACTAGTCATTAGTCTGGCTGCAAGTACACTTAAGTATGCTTTGGCATTCTAGAATTAAATATACGTAGAATCCTTTTTTTTTCACTTGGCCGTAACAGCACTGGAGTGCATAACGGTACGTTAGAAGTAAACCTTTTTTTCATAAAATATTCAAGTACAGTACAATTACTACTTAATAGCCTGCAAGGCAATTAAAGGTGGTACTGTGTACCACCTGTGCTACACTCCAGGCACAAGATGTTTAGTCACCAGTATTTATCAGGTATTTATAGCTTTTACATACCCCAGTCACTGTATGCAGTGCCGGTCCCAAGCCCGAATAAGATGGGAGCGATAAGTCAGGCCATGCGATGTAAAACCTGTGCCAAATTGTGTGCGGATCGAACGCTCCAATGTGGGAGCAGCCAAAAAGACTGACAAAAAACATTCAATGGAAATAGTCTCATGATAATCTGTAAATTACAGTATGTGAGTCAAAACCTGAGACATCTCTATTTTACAGCTAAACATTCAACCTTTTATAGCATGTACATGCTGTTACCTAGCTGAATGATCTACAGTAGACTAGCTAGCCTATAACATTTAGTTTGCATGAAATACACACTTTTTTTTGCTTAATTTTGCTCAACTTTTCAAACACTTACAATTACAATCAAATGATCAGGGAGTCTTAGTGCAAAGAGATTCCACACATTATCACCTGCACCTGTGTGCTGTTAGCTGCATAATCAGTATCTGTTTTTATTCTTCCATGTTTTCTTGTTTTTGTAACATTATGTAAATGTAGTGTTTATTGCTGCTTTTCTTTCCAAGTTTTATTTGTTCCTTAAAACTTTCTTTATTGAAGCTTGCTTATCCAGTAGTGATTATGGATCTATCTGTTTTAACACCAGCTGTCTGTGTTCATCACTGAGCTGCCTGTTCTGACAATTATTTCTGGAAAGAGCCTAATAGATCTACTTGGTCCTTGCAGCCTACCACTTACATTTTTCCATTGTTACATGAAAGCTGCATGAGAAACAATAATATTCTTCAATTTGCAGTGCACAAACACGTATTGATTTTGCTAACATTCCTTTATTGAGCAAATCAAAGTTGTAATTTAAGTGTGTCTCCACAATATCATGCATCATCTTTCAAGAGGAGTCGTATCAAGGCAGAATACATCACAAGGCATTTTCTGAGATTAGAAATCAGATGAATTGTCTGGTTAAATTATGAAATGCAGCATGACACAAGGATTTTCTTGTTGTGGGAAGCAAGACAACATATTGTGTGGTTATGGTTGTAGGGATGTAGAGCTAGCAGTTTTATTTTCAAAAAGCCTTGTTGAAAATATAGCTAAAATTGTTGTACAATAGACACTTCTTCAAATAATGTTGTTTTATATTAAAGTTTTCATGCAGTATGCGATTTTGCATCACTCCATATAAACTAATACCAATGAACATTATTTTAAATTCTGGGTACTATATAGCCAAAAGGTGGGTGGAATAAACCATGGAGATGGTGGATAATTCTGTAAAGCCCATACGTTGTCCTTTTTGTATTCATTAATTTCACTTTATAATAACCTCAGCTACTGTAGCTTGGTATTCTGGGCTTGAATCCCAATTTTTAAAATAAAAAGCTAGCATGCTATGTAGGGTGTTTTGTGAACTGCTAATGTGAGCTACCAGCTTCTAACACAACGCTAACCAGCTTCTAACAACAGCCTGAATCCCATATCCCAGTCTAACCCCTGATCAAGGCCAAAACTTAATGTGTGAAATATGGGATTTTACACCATAACATAGCAGTACCAGTAAGAATTTTAAACTACTTACACCCCTGTTAATTACACTGTTGGTGGCTAACTTCCAGCTCAACACTCCACCAGTAGCAATTAGTTAGTTTCACCTGTTTTGGAAGGATATGTGTTTCTGAAGCAAAATATTGGTTAAAAACCCAAAAACTTTTTAAAAGAACTCCAAAGTGTGTTGATAATAAATAATCACACCTTTATGCCTATGACTGCATTGCAGCAACGCTTTTTATCAAAGAGATTGTTTCTTTCTTTGTTTCGAACTACCCCAACATACAACATGGTGGTGAAATAGATTTGAAAAAAGTTAAAGTAGAAGCAGAATCTTAAAATAGCATCCGTAAAATGTGAGTAGAGCAATGTGTGTTCAACTCACAGTATCCATCATAATTTCACCACAGTTTAGGGTGTAAAGTAAAAAAAAAGAAAAAGTAAGTAAAATGTCCAACCTGTTATAAGGAGCACTAGCAATCCTTTTGTTTGTTAAAAATCTTTAACACAACAATACTTTACCACACATTACCTCGTGTATATAGTGTACGAGTAATCACTTGTATGTAAACAATGAACAAATATCCTTTCATTTAAATGTGTTTATAGACCTATTTCATTTTGGATTGCTATAACACCAGATGACCAAAGGTGCTTTCCTAAGAAGCAGTTCCCAGAAATTAGTATCAGCTCTGTTTGCATATATATGGTTTATATTTGGATATAAATTGTTTAATTTATATCCAAGATATAGACAAGGGGGAAAAAATAATTACAAAGATAAATACAAGTCAAGCAATTTATTTAGCCTGAACTCAAGGCTTCAGTGTCTCTTTTTTTCCCTCCATGAAATACCTTTCCAGACAGGCTCTTCTGCTCCAATCTCAGCTTTTGTCACTTACTGTTAGTCCAACTTCTTTGATTGTCATTATTAACCTCACTGTACAGTGTGTCATCTCTGTGGAGTAACCACATTATCCCTCATGTTTGTCCTTCACTTTTTCTTGCAAGCTGTCACTGCTTCAATTTTTTTTTAATGACTGTGTCATTTGTCTCTTTGACCAAGACCTGTTGCCTCCCTTTCATCACTGACCTGCTTGAAGTCACATCTTCAAGTCACAGGGGATAAAATAAGCTATGGGCCAAGAGTGTCTTTACCAGTGAAAGCAGGTCTGGTTAAGTTGTAAAATAAAGTATACAGTACAACCAATTTGCCAGTATTTTTACAACCATTAAATGATGATTACTTTCAAAAATGAATAAATTCTGATGACAGAATTCCTGTTTTACAGTCTATTACCAATTCATTTCATTAGCTTTTTAGTTATATAATTAGGTGATTCTCTTAACGGCTCTGATTTACTGCATCTCAGGGGACTACTTTCAGGCTCATGAAGTCTACTGAAGTGATCATGGACAATAAAAATTGAATGACAATTAAAGGGGATGTGCACCAAGAGTAGAAGATGCTGCTCCTCTGCACTCTCTCAGGGGCAGTTAACTTTTGCAGCTTTGAAATGCACCCCTATTCTGTCCTAATATTGTCTGAGGGCACATTTAATAAATTCTGTGATGCATTTTTTTTTTCTATCAGGAGGTACTAAAGAGGGGGATGTAAAAGTAGATTATCAGTGACAGCTGTGTCAGTGAAGAGAAAGAGAGCAAAAAAGAGAGGGAGTGAGTCTATTGTTTCATCTATCCAGCATGTGCAATAACTGATGTGATGCAGGGATCGGAAAGGAAAGAATTAAAATGCTCTTTGTCGGAAATAGCTAGAAATTGTGAGGGGAAAATAAATGCAAAAGTGCCCCTGAGCGTTGGAGTTGACTTGCCACTTACACTCCCTCATCGCCGCTGAGGCATTCTGAAATGAATCTAGCTTGGCATTTCCTTTGGGAACTGCTATAACAGATGCTGCGTCCTTGTTTGCCAAGGCTAAACCAGACACATGTTTGAGTGTGACTGATGCTGTGATGACATGTACATACTCCATGAAAGGTCTATACACTCCAACACATTGCAAACAAGCCCAATGCATTCAGGAGCGAGAGCAAATTGCAAATTGATGTGTGTATTGTGCAACATCATGTCACGTTTTCATCGTCGGTTTTGCTGATATCTGCCCTGTTAGTGTCAGTAACTGTGAGTCATAGCCATAAAATTGTCTGTGGTGAGTTGCAGGTCAAAATTCACATATTTTTTTTCTCACCAGAGAATGTTGTTACCGGAGACACAACCCCATACATTGAAATCTGGCATATCAGTTAGACAATCATTCTTGTTGCTGCAAAGGCCACAAATGGACTCTATGACACACACACACTCAGACACATGAACGCACGCACACACACAGAGTTTGCCTGTTTGTCTTGACAGGAGGTCAGTCTCTAAACAGCCACTATAGGCTTTAGGTAAGTAAGATTGATATGGCTCTTTAAGCAGGTGTTGCTGTCTGATTCATCAGTTAAGTCAAATGAAGGGGACAGATAAAGGACAATAAGACACATGACAAACTGAACACATTTAAAATGTTTGGAGGAGGTTACGAGAACATATCATATTTATTCTACCTACAGCCTTCAACTCCCCATCTAAGTCTAGACTTACTTTCTCTCAAAAAGATATGTATTTTACACAATTATTACTGCATATTAGTAGTACTTTTGTTGTAATTGTTACTGCATATGCTTTATATTTGTGTAAAAAAATAAAAATAAAAAAAAAAAACCTTCAAACCTCCCTCCTCCCTTTTTTCAATTAAAAGAGACCTTTTTCAAGGCATTTGCCAAATTATTATAATTATAACTATATTATTATTATTAGTAGTAGTAGTAGTAGTAGTAGTAATTAATGCTTATTTATTTATTTATTTATTTATTTATTTATTTATTTATTCGTTTGTTTGTTTGTTTGTTTGATTTTTGAGTTTTGGTCAAACATTTGGATTTTATACCTACAATGTACTTTGGCAAATCAGCTGTGAGAAATCATACACCCATTCCACTTATATCAAAGATGATATAGAACCAGTTTAACAAATGTAGTGTCTAAAACATTGCTAGTTGGCTGGCTCTCACAGTGAAAACACACTTTGCTCACGTGGTTAAACATGCCATGCCATGGTGAAACAAAGAGAATTCTGATCAGTTTAGTTAATCAAATCCCAGCTGTTAAAATATTTGATAGATATATGGGATTTAACTTGGCAACCCAGAAGTTAACATAGTTGGTATTTTAAAGTGTAATGTGTGGAAATATAAACATAAATGTGTGACGTTTACAGGGCTGTCAATCACCATCTTGTATTCTCCTCACTTTTTGGCTAAATATAGTAAGAGTAAGAATTTACAACTACAGTACACTACAATGAATTTGTTCACCCCTTTTTATTAAACTAACTGCAAGTTGCCAGTCGTAGAAGGAGTCGCAGTGTTTGAAGAGCAACATAATTGGTTAAATAAACAAAAGAAAAAGAAAAATCATCATCTGTTGATAATAAATTGTGTTTATGGAACTGCTTTATCAAAGCAATATCACACCTGATGTTGTGCTGGATATTAGCATTGGCTGTGATAACGTAGGAACTTGGGATTCACCCTCTTGCCTATGGCTACATCATCTCTATGCTCATATCCAGCACAACAGCATGACCTTGAGTGTGTTATTGCTTAAATGAATCTGGTTCTAAAAGCTTTTTAGTGTATAAATTAATAGGTTTAAAAACAGATGGCATGATTTGAGCAATTTTAATTTAATGCTGAATGAGTTTAAATATTGTTGTTGTTGTTTTTAATGTTGTAATAGTTTGTCATTTGAACGTAATTTGTACATCAACCAGGGCTTAATTAACTTTCATTTAAAAAAAAAAAAAAAAAAAGAAACGTTTTAAATAACGCTGCAGTGAATTCATTGTGGGTAGAATATAAGTTTGTAACTATGTGAATACAATTATTTAAAATGTATTTTTATGCTTCAGCATTAATATTTTCCTTTCCTGGAACTAAGGAGCCCAAAACTGTTCCAGTATGACAATGTCCTTTTCATAATGCAACAAGCTGACTACACTGACCTCAATCCAAGGGAGCACCTTTGAGATGAACTGTAATGTTGACTGTGTCCCAGGCTTCCTCACTAGACATCAGTGACTGACCACAATAATGCTCTTAAATATATTTTGGAAGATGTCCTTATTCAGAGCAATATAAATTTATCAACTACAAATCTGAGAAATTCAGGGTTAAGGGACTTGCCCAAATCAAAACAAATCCAATATTTTTTTTTCATTTGTCACATCCACAGTCATAAACAGTATGATATGAAGTGAAATGCTTACTGTATATGACTGCTGATGACCTAAGCATAAAAAAAAGAAATGAAATAAAATAAAATAAGTTTTACAAATTAGAAATATAGAATAAAATGGAAAACACTTTAGCTGTAAAAAGAATTTTGAATTTACATTATTTACAAATAATAAATTGCATTGAAGTGGAATGTACAGTAGAACAATGTTTGTCCTTCATGGTACTGTTCCTGAACCAGGTTGTGAAGTTTCCCTTCAGGATGCTCTCTATGGTGAAGAAGTAGAAGTTTCTAAGCACCTTAGAGGGCAGTCTAATGTGTCTCAAGCGTCTGAGGTGGTAGAGACACTGCCGGGCTTTTTTCCCCACAGTGTTGATGTGACAGGACCATGAAGTTCTGTGTGATGTGAACACAGAGTTAGTATTGTTAGCATAGTTAGCTTTGTTAGTGTTATTTGCATATTTACATGTTAGTTTGTTATTTGTTAGTGTTATTTGCATTGTGTGTTCAGCTCGTCTGCCAGAGACACATCCGCGATACTGGATGTTGGTGCTTTATAGACAGCTATTGTACTTGGACCCTGACACAGGCTACTAGCATCACTCTGTTGGAGCTGTGAGTCGAGTTTCCTCCCATTGCGCTGCTTTGCCTCCTTCACTGCTTTTTAAATGTTGTATAACATAGCCTTGTACAAGTTCATGTCACCCAACGCAAGTCACGCATTATTGGCAGCGGTGTGAGATCTCAGAGCATTGAGGATGGTCGTATCAACCCATGGCTTTTGATTGGGAAATGTTCTGATGGTCGTTTTTTGCACAGTATTATCCATTAGTTTTACGATGAATACCACAACCATAAACCGTAAATCAGAGCTGCGCCGGCACATGTCCCCTGCTGTTTTTTAACATGCCGGCGATGTGTCTTTTGCTGTGTTAGCTTGCATAAGGCAGCATGCAGCTCGCATAAGGCAGTGTCCATGCCCGCTTTTGGTGGAATATAAATGGCTCTGATTATGACTGATGTCAACTCCAGAGGAAGGGAAAATGGACAACATTTGACGGTCAATAATTTCCAGGAGCGTGTGGTGGAGGACCATGGGTGACGTCGTGAAGGGTTTGAGTTGTGAGGTATGAAATACCAGATGGATCCAGAGCGCCGCAGGCAGCTGGAGTCGGTAGGTGACAGGGTTGATGCAGAGGGTGACGCGGTAGGGGCCGATGAACCTTGGTGATAATTTCTTTGATTCTGTATGGAGGTGCAGGTGCAGGGAGAGACAAAGCATCTCAGGTAGCGCTCCAGTTGTTGGTTGGTCCGTTCCGTCTGACCATTAGTCTGAGGATGGTAACCTGATGAGAGACTGCGGGTGGAATTGATCAGACGGCAGAAGGCCTTCCAGAACAGTGCAGTGAACTGGGGCCCCCTGTCCGAGACGATGTCCTTGGGGAACGGACTACGTGCTCTAAAATCAGCTTGGCTGTCCTTTTAGCTGACGGGAGTCTGGCGGGGGGCCACCAGGTGCACAGCCTTAGAGAACCGATCCACAATGGTCAAGATGGCATTTTTCCCTTCGGAGACCAGCAGGCCCGTGATGAAGTCAATAGCAATGTGTGTCCAGGGCCAACGGGGAACAGGAAGCGGTTGGAGTTCCCTGGGTGTTGGTTGATTGGTGTCCTTGGCCCTGGCACACACTGGGCATGCCTGAAAGAACTCGCCGATGTCCTTGGCCATAGATGGCCACCAGAAAGCATGCTGCACGTATTGTAGGGTGTGCTGCGTGCCTGGGTGCCCTGATAGAGGGGTGGAATGTCCCCATTGGATGACTTCAGTCCGGGTGTTCTTGGGGACATAGAATCGTCCACCTGCCGGTTCGTTCTCTGCGGCTTGTGCTTGGCGAACCCTCGTCTCCAGTTCCCAGCAAAGTGGGGCGATGATCTTGGAGGAGGGAAGAACAGGCGGGTAGTCTGCCCGGGGGGGGCGTCTTCCTCGTGCTGTCGGGAGAGGGCGTCAGCCTTGGTCTTCTTCGACCCTGGGCCGTATGATAGGTGGAAATCATAATGTTCAAAGAACAGAGCCCACCGCGCCTGCCTTGGGTTGAGCTGTTTGAGGTTCCGGATGGTGATGAGATTCTGGTGGTCAGTCCAGACAATAAACGGCTCCCTGGCGCCCTGGAGCCAGTGTCACCATTCCTCCAATGCCCATTTTATGGCCAGCAGCTCACGGTCCCCTACCCCGTATCGCTGCTGAGTGGGGTCAAATTTTTTGGAGAAGAAACTACAAGGGTGTAGCTTCTGGTCTGGACCTCATTGGGAGAGAACAGCCCCGGCGCTCACATCCGAAGCGTCCACCTCCACAACGAACGGTTTGTTTGCATCTGGATGGAGAAGGATCGGGGCAGTGGTGAATCGACGGCAGAGCTCGTGGAAGGTGGAGATGGCGGTAGAGTTGAGTTGTAAGTGATGAGACGATGGCCGAGTCATAGCGGTTAATGGTGCTGCAACCGTACTGTAGTCCTGTAGCGACGATAGAAGTTCGCAAACCCGAGAAACCGTTGAAGTTGTCTGAGAGTCTTGGGTAGGGGCCAATGACATACAACTTCTAGCTTCTGTGGGTCCATGGCCACACCCTGGGACGAGATGACAAAACCTAAGAACATGGAGTGCTCGTGAAAAGCGCACTTCTCCAACTTATAGTACAGCTGGTGAGCAAGCAGTCTCTTAAGAACTGCTCTGACATGTTGAACATGTTCTTCAACGGAGCTAGAGTAGATAAGGATATCATCCAGGTAGACGAATACCCATCAGCCCAACGTGTCCCAGAGAACGTCATTGATGAAACGTTGAAACCTGCTGGTGCATTACAGAGACCAAATGGAATGATTAAACTCTCGTAATGCCCAGTGGGGGTGATGAATGCTGTCTTCCACTCATCGCCCTCTCTGATACGCACCAAGTTGGTGGCACCAGAGAGGGCATCCAGGGCAGAGTTGGTAAGAGGCAATGGGTGTCGGTTTTTTATGGTGATGTTGTTGAGCCCCCGATAGTCGACACAAGGACGTAGTTCGTCGAATTTCTTCTTTACAAAGAAAAATCCCGCAGCGGCGGGCGAGGATGAGGGTCGTATGTTGCCTTGGCGGAGAGCTGAGGATACATATTCCTTCATCGCCCGCATCTCAGTGGTGGAGAGAGAGTACAGGTGGCCATGGGGGGGAACAGAACCTGGCTGAAGTTTAATGGCCAGGTCGTAGGGGCAATGAGGAGGAAGGTGGGTGGCGCATCTTTTGCAGAAGACTTCAGCCAGGTCCCGATAAGCCTCAGGGATGGCGTTGGTGTCGGCATCAGGGGCCTTGGACTCCCTAGAGCACGTCCCAGCTGGTGCCCGCAGAGTTTGAGACAGGTTGGCCCCCATTGGAGGATCCGGTTCTGCAACCATGAGATGAGAGGATCATGCTGCAGAAGCCAGGGGTGTCTGAGGATGATGGGTGGCGAGAAGATGGAGGTGAGGTGAAATCGAACTATTTCCTGGTGTTGGTCGATGATGAGGGTTATGGGTCGAGTCTGGGCGATGACGGGGCTGGAGGAGAGGGGCCAACCGTCGACAGATGTGATCCGAACTGGCTGGGATAACGCTTCAGTCTCCAACCCCAATCTTTTGGCATATTCAGATGAACGCAGAACTTTTGACTCATTTGTGGCCAAATTGGAGGTGTACCTGAAGCGTGAGACGAGAGCCGCTGGGCGTGGTGGCAGAGAGATGAAGGGAGCATGGAAGCAGTTCACCGGGCCTGGGCGTTTTCCGGGCGAAGAGGGCAGATGGCTCTATGGTGCGCTCCTGACCCACAATAGGCACAAAGTCCCTCCCTGAAGCGTCATTCTCGCTCAACAGCGTTCAAGGAGGTGCGTCCTAATTGCATGGGTTCCCCGGCTCCGGTGTCAACCACGGCGGGAGGTGGAGATCCGGTGGGTGCCATAGCGGTGGTGATGAAGGCTGGTGGTCGGGATGTGGTGTGTGAAAAAGATGGCGTCTTGGGCGGCAGGGTCCGGGGAGCTGGCCTTGGCGGGAGAGCAGGCGCTGGTCAATCCGGAGAGCGAGCTGAATCAGTCCCTCCAGTGTGGTTGGAAGCTCCCGTCCGGCGAGTTCATCTTTTATGTGTGAAGCCAGTCCCTCGTAGTAGGCCGTCCAGAGGGCGGCATCTCCCCAAGTGGTCTGCACAGCGAGAGTACGGAAATCCACGGTGTAGCGACTCACGGACGACCCTCCCAGCCGCAGATGGTACAATTTCATATCGGTCTCCACCTCAGCAGCAGGATGTTCAAATGTTAGCTTTAGTTGACGGGTGAATTCTCCATATGAATAAGCAGTGTCTGAATCTGATCGGAGAACCGCCGTGGCCCACTCAGCTGCCTGCCCGGATAGCAACGAGACGAGACGCAGCGTGCAGTCAGTCTGTGAAATATCTGGTGGAATTGAACTCAAACACAAGATCCAATGCAGTTAGAAAAACGCTGCATTTCCCATCTGTGCCATCCCACTTATCCAGTAGAGCTATGAAAACATCAGAAGAGGAGGGAGGCGGCGCTGCAGCCGCTGTGACCGGCGTGGCAACAGCCGACTGAGCAGCCACCCCACGGAGGGTCGCGTTCTCCTGCCGTAACTCCGCCACCTCGCGGGCGCAAGGCCGCGACGTCTTGGAGGTCCTTTCGGAGAGACGCGACTTCACCACGGAGCTTATTGATCAGTTCGGCATATTGGTCAACCACATCACAGAGGCGAGCAAACTCCGCTGGGTTTACTGCTTTTGGCTCAGTCATTCTGTCACGTGCAACCGAAGGATAAACTCAAAAGCCTTAGCAGTTAGCCCGTGTAGCGTGGATGGTAAACCCAAACGCGGAAGCAGCACGAATAGGCAGGATAACCACGCGATTAGTCTAAGAACTCTCTTACGCGAAGAGCAAGGATCTACACAAATAAACCCGCGTTCTAGCAACACACACTCAATCAAAGAAACAACCCGAATCAGCGACTCACAGAATAGTCGGCGTAGCGTCAGCAAAGTCATGGGCGAACTCAATGACTGAGCAATGTGAAGTGCCATTTTGTCTCCTTTTATGCTTCCTGGAAACCCGACCGTACTACTTCCGGGTCCTAGTGCCGCTTGTGCTACGAGTGTGCATGACACTCCTAGAATGTACATGAAGAATTGTTTGAGCTGAATGGAATGCTTACACCTCAAGTAACCCATCTTTGCAACCACAGCAGACAGAATAGCATGTCAGAATTTACAATGCCACACAACACCACACTAATCACTGCTTCTATCACATTAAAAAAAATTTTATATTATTTCACATTTTAATATAAATGACACAGACCCTCCTCATGCAAAGGTTTAGCACATAAGAATCTATCTGTATGTCAACTTTTCTCAAAGTTGGTTTGCCAGGTAATTTTGATTCATGTCATTGTGTAATGGGCAATGTGTGGAAATTAAGAAGATTAGTCACCTGGATTAAATCAATCTAACTTTTAAGCAGGGTTTGAACAGTTAATTGAAACTCAAGGTTAGCTTTGTAGCCACTTCCCTACAGGTTTTAAGGGGTTTGAACTATGTTTCCTGGGGAGACCAGCAAACTTGTTAATTTCTACTTGAAAAAGTGTGTAATTATTTTAATATACAAATGTAAATTTTTTTGCTTTAAAAATAAAAGCATAACTACATCTTAACACAAATTACTGTATGATACAAAATCAGTCCACATAGAGTGCACATGCAGAAGACACGCAGAAGACATGCAGAATGTTCTTCACACACAGAAATCAAGACCGTGATTTACTTGTGTATCATGCTTGAAATAGTAATGAACACTAAATGAACAGTAGAAGCCTGAAACTTAGAAGCCTGAGTGCTTTCTACATGATTTATGGAAACAAATACCCATCGATCTCACACACAGTCTCATCAGGTTCTTATGCATGAAATAATTTGTCAGTTTCTTGTAATAACTTTTCCAAAAGCCAATTTTCTTTGACTTATTTGTTGCATTTACTGAAATAACATCATAAAAAATAAATGAAGTATTATTGGTTGTTATGCCTTCTACACATCTTGGGGAATTATTCAATTATTTATTATATATAAAATGTTTTTTTTTTATTTTTTTTTTATTATTATTGTGTATATGTTTCTGACATTTTAAGGAATACATCCGTACTTCAGTTCAGGCAAATGCATAAGAACTCAATACCAGTCAAACATTTGGACACGTTATTCAAAGCTCATTCTTAACAGTTTTGTTATTTTCAGAGCAAGTAATCTATTCGGATGAGATTAAGTGGTTCCTCCACAAGTGGTGATAGAGTATGATAGCATTAGGACATTTAACTATGTATCACTCCATGCCACAGGTAACTGCCTGTTGCCAGCATTGGTGAAACGGTCTGCAGAACCAAAGGGAGAACAGCTACCTGCACCTGAATCACTATCAGCAAGCACTTCTGATAATGTTATGTGATCTTTAACTTGCATGTAGTTAACGTGCCTAGTAATTGCTTCTAAGTTATCCTCAATTGCCTCTGAAACATCTACGATGTTCTGTTCATGGCAATTGCTTAAATATAATATTATTTTTCTAATATACTTTTTAAAATTATTATTTTCAATACCAAAAGCATATAAAATATAAAATAATCTTTTTAGATGATGTTGAGATGTGATACTTTCATGTAAGTTCACAAGGAGCAGTTATTTGGCAAGTTCTGAGTCTAGCAAGTCTAGCAAATTTCTTTTTTTTAAGCAAGAAATAGCCAATTTCTTCACCGAATTTGGTGGTTTTGCATCAGCAGGTAAACATATTGTACATTGTAAGTTTTCCCAATGGATCAACTTTCATGTCTTACATTAATGATGGATTGTTGGACGCCATATGTGACCTTCAAGTTATCCCAGCATCAAATTAGTCCAGCATCTGTATCACTAAGATGCTCCTGTCTTGCCCTTGTGGCTGAATGAGCACAAACCATACTTCAACATTTAAAAGAAAGCCTTCTCTAAACAGTGAATAATGTATTACCCTAAGGTCAGACCATGCAATGCTCAAAGAAATACCAAAAAAGTGAATCCTTGACAGTACTGTACAATTAGAAGACTTAACAGGTAAAGTGTGTTTGGAAGGTGCCAGGTGAAAGCCCATTCGCTTTAAAAAGTACATGGAAGTGTGACTGAGGTTTGCAAAACGGCACCTGAAAAGCACACGTTTTCTGTAAAAAAATGTCCTATAAACAAATGAGACCAAAGTGGAGTGGTCTGGTCTTGATACAATGTCATGTTTGGGAAAAGCATTTTATCAAAAACACCTCCTCACCCACTGTCAAAAACGATGGTCCAGGCATGATTATTTGGCCTTGTTTTGCAGCCACAGGACTTGGGAATCTAACAGGCATTGAGTTGACTATGAACTTCCATTCTGGAGTATTCTAGAGACAAATGTGAGCTTGTCTGGCAGCCTAAGCTTGGGAGGAATTGGGTTATGCAACTGGAAAGTTATCCGAAGCACACCAGTAAATCTACATCAGAATGGCTAAAAAATAAACAAAACAAAATCATTTCAACCCATCTGAAATGCTATGGTGGGACCTTAACAAACAACATAAGTGAATGCCCAAAAATCTTGTAAAAAAAAAAAAAAAGAATGGGCCCAAATTCCTCTACAACAATGTGAGAGACTGAAGGAAACAATTCCTTCAAGTTTTTGGTGCTAAAGGTGGCTCTATAAGCTATTGAATCATGGGGGATCTTAGTATTGCCACATGTTTTTTTTTTGTTTGTTTGTTTTTTTCAGTCAATACTGGCAAGGTGATAAAAGGTTATAAGTTGTTTATATGGGGCTGTATTCGCTTAAGATGATCAGATTATTCTTATTATGTTTTTACACAAAAACGCATGCAATTAAAAGAAGAGTGCTAACTTTTTAACTTGACTGTATATAACTTCTTCCTCTTAAACATGACAAACCAGGAAACCAGGATCAAGTCTAACAAAATCTTGCTTGAAACACAGACAACTATACTATACTATAACTTTCATTTTATATTTGTTAATGCATCAATTGATATATCCACTACACTTATCAGTTTACCTGCTGAAATATAAACCTCTTTGACCACCATAAGTCCAAACCCAATATAGAATTTGCATTTGTGCTATGTTATAAACAGCATTAGATTCATGGGACACTGCACACAAGATTTATGGAAATAAAAGTACACATCGATCTCACAGGCCATCTTGCCAGATTGTTATGCTTGATGTAATTTATAGGTTTTCTTGTAATAACTTTACTTCCCTCTTCGTATGCTTGAAGAACAACCAACCAATTCTCTGTAGCCAATAATTCATCAGCCAGCAACAATCCTGCAGAGCCAGTGTATCCAAGGGTTCCTGAATTAAAAAAGATGACAGTTTTCTAGACAACACAGCATGGACAGCGCCCACATGCCTGATATGTCTTTTCTAACGGATGAAGTGAAAATGACATATTCTGCATTTAAATGTGTTCTGCGGCACAGAGGCAATCTTTGAGTACATAAATAAATTGCCCCCTACTATGCTCACATAAATCTTAATTGTGGACCTTTAGGTTTTTTATACATCTCTCTCACTCTTGCTCTCTCTCTCGCTCTCTTTAACATTTTTCTTGACATACATCATGTATCGGAAAAGCGATGAGGGATATTAAATGCAAGAGTCATATAGTTCTCATTTCTCCGCTTCTAATTACATGCACTGTGGTGGCCAGGCCTGGAGGAAATCTTGCCTTAAGCCATTACACCCTAGAGGTTACTCGCCGCCTTGCTCTTTTCCTTACATCACCCCTTTTGCCGCATTTATTTCGTCCCCGCCAGCCTTCGTGCCTTTATTGCAACATATTAATATAATTAAATTAATTAGCTGTTGGCCCGTCCAGAGATTTAAGGAATAATGAAGCGTTAAGCGGATAGCCTGAATGTCTTAACTTTACTTGCTCCCACAGGAGTAATGTATAACCTCTTATTTCCATCAAACTAAAATTGTTCCAAGAATGTTCAGGCACATATAATATGCCTTAAACCTACTGAAAAATGCAAACAGGCAGCAGGTGAGAATATATCCCATTTTCTGCTGCAAACCTTCACAGGATTTTAAAAGTACTGCATAGTATCAGTATGACATAGATGGTCTAAACCTACTGCAGGTTTATCCTAATGGGAAGAGAAGCATGGTTTTATATAGAGTATTTTTTTTATGGTTAGCACTACTGAATTTATTCTACACTTGGTGACTTGTTATGATAGAACAACTCTGGTGTTCTTTTTTTCACCTCTAGACTACATCTCCAACAATAACTGCAAGTGTTCTGAGCACCTCAAGGGGTGTGTGTGTGTGTGTGTGTGTGTGTGTGTGTGTGTGTGTGTGTGTGTGTGTGTGTGTGTGTGTGTGTGTGTGTGTGTGTGTGCACGCAAAAAGAGAAGGAGTGTGGTCAATCTAAAATTCAGGGGGAGTGAAAGTTGGGGAAATCTATTTAAAGCACCGTTTAAAACACCTGGGAATTTTGGCTTAGGCCTTTCTTCCCCTGTCTTGATTCACCTCATGCTCTGCTTTACCTGAGTCTCTGAGTGAGTGGAGCAGGTACATCATAAGTGGAGCTAGCCTGGAGCTAGCCAGAGGGCTGCAGTTTTAATGTATATTTATTGTGACTCTGGAAATTTGAATATCAGAGTTTACATTTGCATGCGTGTTTGTTTATTTTTCATTGCAGGCTGGAGTGTGAAGTATGGAGATTGTGAATATCCATATTCCCTCAGGAGTGACAGGGTTTTAAAAAAAAGTCAGCCAATGTCTTTGTAGAAAGTTGAAGGGCATTGTGCTATGCAGGAGCTTACTTGTTCGAGATTAGCTTGTCAAATGAAGTCAGCTCCATATCAAAGTCTGGGATACAAAACACATGCACAAGCACAAACAAATAAACAGATGGTCGCATTTCCCATTAAACAGACGTGAGCTAATCTTCCCAGCTTGACCATGCAGCAATCATATGGGACTCTCCCAAATGGAGCCATTGTGCAAACTGTGCTTAGCAGGGGAAATTTAAACAATTACAGCAGGCAAGGGTGGACTGGTGTGTGACAAAGTGTGTGTGGGTGTGTGTGTGTTTTAATGGAATTGTATTGCAACTACAACCAAGTGACAAATATATCCATTCAACCGAATCCCAACAAAAAAGTACAACTGTAACCATCATTCCCATTGCACAAAGAACTGGTAAGCACAGTATTTGACTGTATATATATTTTATAGTGTTGTGAAGTGGAAATAATTCCTTCTGCGATTATATTTATTCATGCAGCTTTATGCGGTCAGTCAGTGGTCCTGAAAAGGAAGGCGATTGGGTTGCAGCGCATATTTTTTCCTGCACAGGAATCATTCAGTGGTGGAATAATAATCCATGGTTTTTATGGGAAAATGATGATCTCCAGGCCAGCATGGTGGAGGCCTGGGGAGAAATGCTAATAGAGGGAGCTCACTATCACAGCTTGTTAGCTGGGCAGACAGAGATCACGATACAGAATACTGATACGATATATATTTACAATCAATTTATGTGTATATTCATTGCCAAGACCAGCAAAACATATCCTTCATCTATTTTAAACTGATGCTGCTGTTTTGGTTATGTAAATGTACACAAAATAGAAATGTGCCATTGAAAACAGTGATCACTGATAAAGACAAGAAGAGCCATGGAAAGATTTGTTTTTATTAGATAAATTATGTGTAGATGATACCAAATAAGCTAGGTATTGGTACATACACATAATTTAATGCAGCCAGAATCAGATGAATATACTCATTATTTTCTTTTTTATAAACTGTTGTTTTCTTTACCTGGTTGTTTTTTTTGGCATGCATGAGATGAAATATATAATTATATATTTATTATATAATTTATTATATATATTTAGTTGAATTGGTCTATAATTGGTCTATAATAAATGGTTTTCTGACTGAAGGTCCTAAAGAGAGAAAATGTATTTAAAAAAATAAAATAAAATAAAAAAGTAAACAGTGACATGAAGTAACAGTAATTGCATTTTTATTGCAACATTTTTCCATAATTTCCCAAAACATTCTACAGTAAGTACTTTATTCTGTCCTAGATCTAATGGCTATCCCAGGAAACAGTGTGCAATGTGAGGAAAAACCTCAAAATGATATGTTAGTTTGTTTTAAAGCACTACACTCGTGCGCACACACATGCAGACACACCCACACACACACACCCACACACACACACACACACACACACACACACACACACACACACACACACACACACACAAATAAATAAATTTAATTAAATAAATTACAATAAAAGGTAAAACTCCTCACAACCTGTGATCACCTTGGAGCTGGAAACTCAAACTTTAAAAGAAAAAAATCTACATAATGAACCATGTACAGCTATTTTCTCCCCATTTAACCAAATAAAATAAATGTTAACATGATTAAAGTGGTGAAAAATATTTTCTACAAAATAGTCTCTCTCTTAATTGACTATTAACAAACACAATGTAAATAAATAATAATAATAAAATAAAAACCCACAGAGCTTTATTATTTATTTATTTATTATTATTATTTTTTTTTTGGAATACTCTTAGTCTGATTCATTTCCTTATTCATCTTCACTGGCTTCTTTATTCATTTTTATGTTCTACAAAAGTGCAGATGAACAACAGCATTTTAAATGTGACTTTAATTATAGTTATTGAGTGTGAAGGTACTCGATTAGTCTTAATCAAAACTCAATTTGTTTAAGCTTCTTCTATGGCTTTACCTTAAATCAACCTTTTCCAGCCCACTACGGTTTTAGTTTAAAAATAAGGGAATTTTACTGGACAGATTTCGTTCGTGTTAGTGTAAAAGAAAACGAAAAAGAAAAGAACTGGCCTAATGGTTTTATGGTTAAATAATTTAATTAATGCTGAAAACCATTAAGCCATTTTTAATCAGTGTGGGTGTCCTTCCAGTCTTCTGTAAAATTAAATCAATACACACTTTGGACTTGTGCACTGACAGTCATTAATGTTTCACATGTATTGCTCCAAAAGGTTCTTTTTTTCCACGTTAGCCTCTATTTCAGATCCTTCCTTGGCATACCCATAATATTTGTGAGGCAGCATTTGACAAAACTACCAAATGCCCAAACTTATCAGATATTGTAAGTACATCTTGGTTAAATTTCGCCCTAGGCAATGAGAGGATTTGGGAAGTAAAATTTATTTTGCTGCTTCCAGCTCTTGAGAGCTTACAGTTGAAATCCATGCCCATGTTGAAATTCGTGATGTCTGAATGTCATTAAGGGCCACTGACATGGACCAGGCTTCTCATTTAGTTCACTCCACCATAAAGGTCAAGTCTAACTGAGAGTTATGCAAATGCCCTTTCTGGTTCTCCATTTGCAGTGTGGGAGCTCTTTTATAGAGATGGCAGAGCAGGGGTACTTAAAGGCCTCTCACACCAATTTTACTTAAATTCCTGGTGGGCAATCTCTAAGCTAAGGAGCAGAAAGCATTTCATGCTGTGTCTGATGGGTTTGAAGCTGTTAATGTGTCAGAAGAGAACCATTAGATCTTTTAATTAAAATGGATAAAACAAAGACGCAACTAAACATTTTCTCAAATAGATTAAAATATATTTTCAAGTCACCTGAGTTAAGATAGATGTTGATTGTAAATAATAATAATAATAATAATAATAATAATAGTTTTTAAAAATGTAAGTTAGAGAAGTTAATTGTATCACTACACTGCCATGACAGATTCACCACATTTGTCTGGAACATCTTGCTATTCACAAGGGCAACATCTTTAGAGTGCATACCATTCAACCGGCTATTGATTAGGCCATCTCTTTAAAGCCTTGTCTTGTTGCAAACAAAACACAAGAAATGCATTTATAGACACGTTTGAATTTTACTAAAAATGAGAGAAAGAGAGAGATTACATCAAGTCATCACAAGTCATTTTCATTATTAGAAACCAAATATGACTTCTAAAATACTCATCAATAGTTCCATTCAATTTTAATTTGAATAATTGAAATTTAACAAATATTGAGTGACATATGTGACTCGGCTTTCTGTTCAACTGAAACTAATATAACCATTTAAAAACAAAGATTAAAAGAAAGAAAGAAAACATTATAATGAAGGGGAAGATGGCACTGAGAGGCACATTGAAAGACAGAGACTGACATAGTCGAATCAGTGGGAGGGATCTTTTCTATTATGAGTCTCAGTGGTGTTTTAACCACTGCAATTATACAGAAACACTTGAGTGACCAATTCAGTTAGTGAGTCTCTATCACCACAGGCCTGCAGAGAAACACCAACCTTGTACACATGGAGAAGCAAATATGCGCGCACACACACACACACACACACACACACACACACACACACACACACACACACACACACACACACACACACACACACACACACACACAGACATGCTCTATTTTTCATGCAGATTTGTGGAACTGTCATGTTCTTGTGCACAAATTCTAACATTGTTTAAGAAACCCTATGTTTCCCACTGCTCTTATGATAGGAATCAGACCATAACCTTTGTGGATGGGAATTTATTCATTGAAATCATTGCAGCAATAAAAAAAAAGAGTCCATAGACTCTGGGAGGGAAAATATCAAACAAAACTGAATACAATATGAATGAAGAGACAAAAAAGCTGCATATGAACATAAGAAGCCTGTTTGACAGGAACAGATGAATAGGGCAAGACACATATCCACTTATTTACTGTCTTCTGAAAGATAGTAAAATAATATAAACATAAAACAAAATGAGAAAGTAATATAAATGCAATACATTGTACAATGCAAGCACTTTGCAAATTCAAGACTACAAGTTGATTGTGTGGCTCTAGTGCAGTTTAGTAGATATATGCAATCAGATATGTGTCAGGAAAGGTTGAACAAAATTGCAAGAATTTAACAAAAATAAATAGAGTAAATAAAATAATTGTGAAACAAAATGAATCTTAAATAAATAAAGAAAGAAAGAAAGAAAGAAAGAAAATAGAACAATTAATTCGCACATACTCCACATTTTCACTGATCAGTCTCATTGGCCAGCTCTTTCTAAGCCCTTTTAGCTTCTCTGGACAAGGACACACTGGATAAATCTGGATAAATCTTGCCTTTTCTGGGTGTTGTTATTTATTGTATTTTTATGTAATTGTAAATAATTAAATAAAAACAAATAAACTGAAAGTGATTTTTTTTAATCTGAAAAAAATCCAGATTAAAAAAAAATCACTTTCAGTTTATTTGTTTTTATTTAATTATTTAATGTTTGTTCAGTCTGTTCTGTATATATATATATATATATATATATATATATATATATATATATATATATATATATATTTTTTTTTTTTTTTTTTTTTTACAAATGTTGGATTCCATGAACGTGCTTCATGGATTTTCTCAGAAATCAAAGTGTGTACTAGTTGAAATGAACTATGAAATATGTGTGTTCTCTAGGGCATGCCACCTTGGAGTTCTTCTTCTTCTTCTTATTATTATTATTATTATTATTATTATTATTATCATTATATGTTTTTGGAATTTAATAATTTAGAAACTTTTTGGGTAACCTTTTCTTTTTTTCTTCAAAGTACAAGTATATACAGTACAGTCATGTGTACTCATTAGTTCCCCCCTTTTTAATTCTCTGTGTTTTTGTGTAAGAAATAAAACATAATACAACTGATTGTAGCAGGTCTTAGTAATAAGCAAATGAAACCTTAGAAAACAATAACTTTTCCTGAGACTTTATCAGTTTCTAACATAATTTTGGTCCCATCTTTTTAAAAACATTTTTGGCTATTTGCTGATACACTTAAGAGACTGATGTTTTTTGGATCATTGTCATTTAGCATGTCCCAGTTTTAGCTGTCAGACAGATAGCCTTGCAACACAAAGTTCCAGAGGCTTTGTGGATTGTTCAGATGCAGTTTCACAAAACTTATTACTGCGTTTGTGTTCTTTTTAGACAGAAGAGGTTTCTATTGGTTCCCTTCCAAACCATACTTGTTCAGTCTTCTTTAAATTGTGCTGTCATGGACTTTAATATTTAACATGCTGTAGGGTCTTTGATGTACTGTCACTTTTGGGTTTTTTATATTTCTCTGAGCATTGCACGGCCTAACTTTGGGGTAAATGGACTGGAACATCCACTCCTGGGAAGACGATTGTCTTGAATGCTTTTTAGTTGTGAATAATCTTTATCACTGTAGAATGTTGAACTCTAAATTGTTTGGAAATTGTTTTATAACTCTTTCCACATTGATGTGCTGCAACAATCGCTTCTCGAAGACAATTGCTTGTACAGTGGAACCTCAGATTGCAAGTAACGTGGTTTACAAGTGTTCCGCAACCCAAGCAAAGATTTTTAATAAATTTTTAATCGGAAACCGAGCAAGTATTAGTTTACGAGCGCCAAGTATCATGTATCACGCATGCGACTCTTATTTTGACACCGATCGGCAAGTGATCACAACTGAGCCAATGATTTCTCTCTCTCTTGCGCTGCGGGAATTATGGGTAATCGTCTCCCCTGCTGCGTCCCCTGTGTCAAAATAAGAGTCCCCTGCTGCGTCTTAGTGCTCGTCTCTTATAATCAACATCTCCCTCTCTTCTGTGTGCGCGCGGGTAATTTGACACTGTGCCCCACGCGAGTGTAATTTGACACCGACACAGACACCCACACATACACACACACACACACACACACACACACACACACACACACACACATATCTCCCCGGCGCTTTACACATGCGCTTTATTTACACAGAAAACTCTCGCTCTGACGCGATTCTTTTCAAAGGTAAGGTGCTGGTTCATTTGTTATTTTTTATTTTTTACTTTACAGTGATTCTGTTAGTAACCTCACGCGAGTATCATTAGAGAGAATTCATTTTTAAATGAATTAAAACAGTGTTTGCATTTTGTGTGTTAGTTGTGAAACTTAAAAAACAAGGAGTGGGAGGGAAAAGGACTTTTACTGTTTAAGACGAGGCGAGGGGCCAACTCCACACACACAGACACACACACATACAAATACACGGTGCCTGCGCGCACAAACGGAACCACTTAACTGTCGGGATTTATTTTTACTTTTTTTATGTTATGTGCAAGTTAATTAGTTTTATTTTTACTTTTTATGTTGTATTAATTATTTTTATGTATTTATTGTTTTGGGGCATAGAGCAAATAATTTGAGTTTTCATTATTTCTTATGGGAAAAGTCTATTTTATTTACGAGTGTTTTTGGAATACAAACCCACTTCCGGAACGAATTATGCTCGTAATCCAAGGTTCCACTGTATTGTTCCCTCTTGGCATTATGTCAGCTACACACCTGAATGCTCCAGACCAGAAAAACATATAAAGCATCTGCAACATGCTGATTATCAAATAATCAAGGGATGATGATTAGCAACACCTGGCTGCAACCCTTTTCAGTTAACCTTTTTTTTTTTTTTTTTTTTTAAATAAATGATGACATGGTAAAAAAAAGTTATATGTTGCTGTTGTTGTTGTTCAGGCAGGCACAAAAAAAAAACAACATAGAATTAATAGAGGGGGCAGTAAAATCGCACGCATGTATGTTATGACTTTATTTCTTGGCATCAAACATTAGGATATGTAGTATCGCAGTTATAATAATAGCACCATGGTATGTGATCTAAAAATTGTGTTATTATGTGCAGCATTATCACTTTATGTGGTTGTTCTACAGCTATAGGTTTGTCAGTTTCAGACATTCAGACAACAAATCTGATTTCAGACTAAGTTAAATTTGTTTAACTACTATATTTTATTCATTTCAATTTATAATAAAAATGAAATATATATTTTTTATTACCTATATGTTTTTAAATCTGATATTTACAAATGCTCATTTACTTACAGAATACCTGCCTATAACACACAATAGGTCAGTGTGTTGAGTGCTGACATTATTTTGTTCCATAAATGTATATTTTTATACATATGTTCTACTTCTAGCACTGTGAAGTACCTGCATGTTTGTATTAGCACCTCTAAAATACTTTTTGATTCCTAGAGTTTTCATAGTACGTTATGCCAACCATATATGCTCAGGTACGTTTGACCATATACAGTATGTCACATATATGAATATGAAAATAAGACAGTATACTGTATGCATATTAAGAATTGAAACAATGCTTAATTTCATATGTCTGTTTTATGTATCAGATGCTTGATAGTCTGTATGTAATTCCTGCTGCTTTGTTCACACTTGATTTTATAATGTTGTAATTAAAAATGGAATGACTAAACTGCTAATGACTTGTGCTCATAAAAATCATGTTCCCTTTAATGTAATTTTCAAATGAAAGTACACAAACTTCACAGATGGTGTTTCAAAAAACTCACATCATGCATGTTCAATTTGAATGTGAGGTTTTAACAACCATAATAATATTAAAATAGCATCTGTGCCATTGTGTTCATTACGATGATGATGATGATTATTATTATTATTATTATTATTATTATTAGTAGTAGTAGTAGTAGTAGTAGTAGTAGTAGTAGTAGTAATATTCTTAATAATAATACACACTAAAAGCACACTAAAATATACTACTACATTTTCAGTGTGATAAAATAAAGGTGAGTCACATAATTAAACTCATTATTTTGATGTCATAAATGTTATAATAATAATTAGCCTACTAATAACTGGAACATATTGCTTCTTATTGTGTGTGTGTGTGTGTGTGTGTGTGTGTGTGTGTGTGTGTGTGTGTGTGTGTGTGTGTGTGCGCGTGTGTGCGTGTGTGCGTGTGTGCTCTTTTTTTTGTTCCTGAACTTTCCACCCACACAATGCATTAAATTCACTAATGCCACACTGACATTATTTATTGGCCTTCATTTAAAATATTGAGGTTTGAAATGACTCACTGAATTCAAGTTACCAGCTGAACAAAGAAATAACTATAAGAACTCAATTATAAATATAATACATTCATCATAAATCATAATGGTGAGCTGTGATTTCCATTAAATAAAAAAAAAAATAAAAAAAAGACAGACCCCCTGGGTGAATGGGGGAAAAAAAAAAAAAAAAAACATTTATTTTTCTTATTTAACAATATGTGTTATAAGTTGTACTGCTCAGTCTGCCAGTATTGACATTCTGCCAATGTGGACCATTTTAATAGGAGACGTAAAATGTTTCATTGCAAATACACCCTCACATTTAACAACAGGTTTTTTGTCCCAGATCCACTGTCTTCCTTGGATTACAGGCTGCGCGCGCACACACACACACACACACACACACACACACACACACACACACACACACAGAGAGAGAGAGAGAGAGAGAGAGAGAGAGAGAGAGAGAGAGAGAGAGAGAGAGAGAGAGATGTGAAACTGGCCAAGTTTAGGGCAGCTGGTAGAGAACAGTATGTGCTGCTGGCACAAATCTCACTGTCGTGAACAGAAAAATGGGAGTAAGCACCAGCCTGTGAACCCATAAGGGTTTTCTGGCATATATACTGTACACTATTTATTGTACAGGTATTTTACACACACAAAAAAAAAAAAAAAATCTGCTCAACTTTAATTGCAAATGTGCAGCTATAATTTGTGTGTGTTTATTTTATATTTAAAAGCCACTGCACAAAAGCAATCGTGTAATTAATCTTTTGTTAGAATGGGGTTACTGAATGCTGAAATGTAAATTTCATATAATCTATAATCTAAAAAAATTAAGCCTACTGTTAATATGTGAATGATGAGGAACAGTTAGGGAATAGGGAATTACTATTTTTAATATCAGCTTCATAGGAAAATCACTGTTATCGATGAATTTATACTGAGCGTGTGTGTGTGTGTGTGTGTGTGTGTGTGTGTGTGTGTGTGTGTGTGTATGTATATATATATATATATATATATATATATATATATATAGAGAGAGAGAGAGAGAGAGAGAGAGAGAGAGATTCATAGATAAAAAATAATAAGCAATAAAAATTGTTACATACTTTTTTTTTGTAAGAACACAAAAGTTTGGAGAAGAATTATGTGCATAATTTACAAAATAATTTTCCAAATTTCAATATGACAATTTAGGAACAATTAAGAGTTGCACTTTGTCAGAATCTTTGTGGAAGCACTTATAGATAGAACACCTAAGTTCTGTTTCTTTTCTTTTTTTTTTTCCTCTATGTAAATAAAATCCATAATGAAACAATTGCAAATGTCAAAGCTCAGGGGAGTAAATGTAATTACAGCGGAGCCCATCTATGTCTTGAAAACAGTGTGAAACTTCTAATATCTCTCATGGTCCATTGCTGATTAAAATATTAAAGCTAACATCCCACTTGTGGCCTGAAATTGGCACACAATGTGTGATGGCTTTTATAATAGACACATGGTGCTGCAGGAGGGGGAATGCTCATCTGTCATCCAACCTTGATATGATTAATATATTTAGCTTTTTCTGTACTTCTTTAATGGAATATATATATATATATATATATATATATATATATATATATATATATATATATATATATATATATATATATATATATATATATAAAGAATTACATTTACAAACATGTACAAACACAGTGAAACTATAATCAATGGCTTTTTTTTTCCTTCACTCAAGTAATTAGGCTGTAAGCCTTTTCACCTCACTCTGAAGTGACAAAAGACTTTACATCTCCAGCTGGGTGTGACATTATTTAGGCAACTAATATCTATACATAACTCCTGCTAATTAAAGTATGCTCTCACAGTTCTCTCAAAGCTGCATTTATTACACAGTAGAGGCTAGACTTAAGCATACAGTATTTACACTGCACCATCTTTGAACATGTAAATTGTCTCCTAACTTGCATATTTTGGCTGATTAAATTGTATTTCTCAAATAGTAATCCTTTAATTCAGAAAGAAATTCTAATTAATTAATTCAGTAAACATAGTTTATTAGCAATAACAGGACAATAATATCCCATGTACATGTTCCTCATTCCTAATGAACATAACAAATCTGTAGTCTTGCTAGTCATGTTAATGTGAGCCATCCCATCTATTTTGGCTGTAAACAACAGCCATTCACAAGCTCTATTGTGCCACCAGGTCCATATGCAGCACTTCTGACTGTGTTGCAATAGCTCTTCCAAGCACATTATTAAGGCAGTGAAGCAAAACTTCCACTCATGCTTCTCTTAATGCGCTGATATTTTTCACATACAAAAAGAAAGTGTGCAAATGAGCCTGTGCCTTCTAAACAGACCCCTTCCACTCTCTCCTGTCTCCACAGAATGCATTCTAATACAGAGCCATCAAGCAATCGGGCTTGCCTTAATGAAAACGTACATTTCTGCTGGCCCGTTGAAAGGCACGCCTCATTATCGACAGCTATCTCATTGCCTAAAGTGCTTTCACTCTTACATGCATCTTCTAATGCAGAAAAGAATTCTGAAAAACCAAGAGGAATAGATGTACTAGCTTGTTCTTTTACTTGCTTACATTGCTTTGTTAGATGCAACATGCATGATACAATAGGAAGGACCCTGTATTTGTACTCCATATAACAATTTAATCAGAAAAAACATAAAAATTCAGTAATAAATATAATATTAAAGAATATCCATCATGGGTCACATGGTTTGTCAAACACTGAAATAAGGAATGATTTTAATGTTGACGAATCACTGCAGCCAAAAACATTTCCTATATTTATATATTTATTTCCTATTTGTAACTCTCAGACATCTCATCTCGCACAACAGTTGAATAAATCCTAATGAGTAAAAGTTGTAAAAAAAAAAGAAAATGGCCTATTTAACTATAATCATTATTAATGTCTCTTATGAAAGAATAAAACATGATGGTGCATGTGTTTACAGGAAAATAATCAATGATAGGGTAATATAAAATAGTTACCACATAAGTTTGCCAAATTGCAATTTTTACTTTATTATTAGACGAGCATTAGTAACCGTAATTGACGGTTACAGAGAATTTTTAAACAATTAAAATGTTAAAGCTAAAAATAAGCTGATCAGTGTAAACTGTAAAAAATCAAACTAGATAAATGTTGAATGAATTAATATTGCATTGCACTAACTTCTTACACTGGTGTTTGTTGAGACAATAGGTAACATTGTGTTCTTGAAAACCTTGGAGAAAACCTTTTTCTTCCCTGAAATGCAATCACGTAATTTATAAGACCCCCACCCCCACCAATATGTTATCTCATCTGTATGAAAACTGAATTGAGTAAATTCTCGGTTAATTTAAAACATCACTCCAAACATTTGATTATACCTGAGTAAAACCGTTGAAAATATCAAACCTTTTAAAAAATTAAACAATGCATATATTTAACTAATCCTTAGAATTCCAGAAACAGGCTTTTACAGTCACTGGTGATACATAGACTTACATAACCTTACCTACATGGAGGATTGGGTCAGAGTGGTGACAGTTGGCCTTTTGGAGTTCCTGGAGGAGTGTGAACAAGCTGTTGGAGAGTGCTGTCGTCCTTGAGGGCCTGGGTGACTATGCAGCAGCTTTAAGAGTAATGTTTGGTCAGGTCTGAACATTGCTCTGAACATTAAATTTGGATGTACACCTTTTGAAGCCATGAATATAATTACTATTGGACTTGGAGATACACTCCCCCTAGATTCACATTTTGAGAAACAAACTCTTGTTGCCATCGACTCTTTTTTTATATGTCTTACTCATTGGGAAAAAAGTCTGCGAAAGTTAAATCTTTGCTAGTTTTTAAAAATAGCAATGATATTGTAATATAAAAGAATCAGTAGGAGACTCGTAAGAATCTGGTATTATCCAAGTATTTCATTGACAAAATAGAATGTGTATTCTCCGGTTTTATGCAGCTCAATGTTTTATGACTAGTATGGGAAAAAATAAAGTTTTTTTAAGTAATGTTTGTTTGTTTTAATTGTTGGTTTTGGTTAGGCCAATCTCAATGCCACACTCTCCGCTCTATGCACACCTGTGCGTTATCACTATCTCTCCTACCTATTTAAACCATGCTCTGACACCACCACTTCACCAGATTGTGTGCCTTACTAACCCAATATTCCAACATTTTCTCCTTGTCTCTGCCTGCCTGATCACAACCCCGTTTTGCTCTACTGACTACGCTTTCGTCTCTCATGTCGGGCGCTAGCATTCTTGGCTTTTCACGTTACTGCCCTCTTACCTGTTACCGACTAGGAGTTTGGATCAGAGACTCCCCCTTGACTCTCCGGTTTCGACCCCCGTCTGTTCTTCAACCACAAGTAATCCTCACATCTCGCGGTTCTCACGCTTCATTCACTAACCAGTTCAAGCTCTTTCAGCTCCCTCCAGCAGGAAATCAGGCAGATTACTAACACACCCCAAACCATCATGGAAACTCTGTAGTCACTCTCCACTCAGATTCATAATTAACAAACTCCTGCACCCACTTCTCAGAACCCCCACCCCCCCGCCCCCCCCTCGTCCTCTGAGGCACTGAGGCAGTTCTGGAGATGCAGGGGACCAGCAATCATGTTGATCAATCCTATGTCACTCATGCCTTAGTGGACTCCGGGGCTGATGAAAACAATTTCTTCATCCACTGCCTCTGATTTCAAGATTCCCCTCACGCCCTTCTGTCAGCCCTTTATGGTTCAGGCCCTTGATGACAATAAACTCGCCCTCATTACCCATTGTCCACATTACCTCCATTACCCTGCATTTTTCAAGCAACCACATCAAAACCATCTCCCTTCTAACTGTTCAAAATGCCCATGCACCCATTGTTCTGGGTCTCCCTTGGTTAAGAATGTATAACCCTCACTGATTGGGTTAAAGGGAGCATCCTTGATTGGAGCCCCACCTGCCTCTCTTCACGTTTACACTCCACCCCATGTGCTGAACCTCACTCACGCCACGAGAGGAAACCCCCAACCTCACCAAGGTGCCCACTGAGTATTATGACCTAAGGTGTTCAGCAAGTCACGGGCAGTCTCCTTACCACATCATCACCCCTATGACTGCGCTATTGAGCTCCTCCCCACCACTTTTCCACCAAAGGGGCAACTCTACTCCCTCTCTTGCCCTGAGAGAGAGGCCATGGAACAATACCATGGAACAATACATTACATTGCAATACATACATTAAAGAGTCACTAGCAGCAGGGATTATCCATCCCTCATCTTCACCAGCGGGGGCAGGATTTTTCTTTGTAGAAAAGAAAGATAAATCCCTCAGACCTTGTATTGATTACAGAGGGTTGAAACGAGATCACGATTAAGAATCACTACCCCCCTCCACTGATGTCACCTGCCTTTGAACTTCTCCAAGAGGCAATAAACTTAATATTTGCTCCTTTATTTCTCACCAACTCAAACCACCCGTATGCAACTACGACATCAGGGACTGTGCACTTTTGGCAGTCAAATTGGCTCTTGAAGAATGGACACTGGCTGGAAGGGGCGGACCATCCCTTTCTTGTTTGGACTGACCACCCTTGAGTACTTAAAGATGACAAAGAGACTCAACTCACGGCAGGCACAATGGTCGCTGATTTCCCCTTGTTTTCAGTTCACATATTCTTCGCTATCTGTGCGCTATCACTGATTATCTCTCCTACTTATTTAAACCATGCTCTGACACCACCACTTCAACAGATTGTGTGCCTTACTAGACCAATATGCCAACGTTTTTTCTTCGTCTCTGCCTGACCTATCTTGACCATGTTTTGCTCTACTGACTATGCTTTTGTCTCTCATCTCGTACTCTGACTACAAGCTTGGATCGCGGACTCCCTCATCTCTCCAGCTTTGACCCCGCCTCTTCTACAACCTCAAACTCATATTTCGTTCACTAACCGGCTTAAGCTCCTTCAGCCCACATCGGCTTCCATCACAGAGTTTGACCTTGCCGCGCTACCTCTCCATGCCTCCACATCAGCGCAAGGCTCACTTTTCACACGTAGGCATTCATCTCAGGTTGCGTCTCTCTGTTCAGTATGTTCAGTATGATGTCAACTTGTGGTTCATAATATAGCACAAAATTGCCCATACTGTAACTTTTCTTCTACTCAATATTTTGAATTTACTTATGGCGCATGGTTCAGTTTTCATAGTCCCATTTGGTTTTTGGAGTAAGCCATGATGTGTCACACTGTCGTACAGTATGTGTGTATTGAGAATTGTCTCTTGTGCAAACTCTGTGTACTGTATACACGGTGAACTATCGTTGATTGGCTCTATTGAGTGACGCATATGGCCATGCTCACCTAGAGGCAAAAGTGTTGAATGAGTAAAAACAACCACTAGATGCTTTGACGTAATCTGGTTGAACAGACATACAGGCAGACAGACAGACAGACATGCAGACAGATGTTTTTTTTTCGGAGATGTTTCGGGTCCTCCAATGTATGAAACATATAGATATATTTTAAAGAGTGAGTTTTGACCAATGTACAGTCAAAACCTTTCTTTTTTGTCAGTTTAAGGTTAAATTTAAAGAAGTAGGAACTTCTAAAAGATTAGTTGATTTCTGTTAGTACTTACAGTATATTATCACATCTAAATGCCCATTCAATCACCATTTTTTATTAATTTAAAATAAAAGTTTATGTTGCTGCAATATAATTTTTAATTATTTTTTGTCATTTTTATACATGTTGGGTCTCCAGTGTGCGTGTACAAAGATAAATTCATAAGAATATAACTATTTGTCCCTAATTCAATTTTGTATCGGTCACCCAATTAGGTTTTCTCCTATTGTGACATCATACAAGAAGATACTCTCATTTGCTTGTTGCTCAGTTCTGCTGTTCTCTGGAGGAACGTCACTCAGAAGGAGCATCATTCAGCAGGAGCTCAGTTACATAGAAATGAATTACCTAATCAAACAAAGGGAGTTTGAGATGAAATGTGCTATTGAATTTCAGCTGCAGCATTAACAGACACTTTGAGGGAGATCTCAGACCTATATTAACTTATTAAAGAAATAAGGTTTTCCATGGGTGAAAACCAACTGACTTAACAAGCACCGACACTACAAAATACTAAATGAATGCATATTAGATTTTTAATATTACAAGATTAGAAATACAGCCAAGAATTACTGTCCGAACCATACTGTTATAAAAATTAACATCAGATTAGAGAATTCAACATTGCTTTTACATACAGTATAAGTTCTGCAATATGTTTTTCCAAAACTGATTGAAAGGCTTTGTCGCTACTTATGATGCCAGTCTTGCTGTATGTGCTTTGTGTATGATACATACCAAAACATCCAACAAGTTAAAAATAACTTGTCTAAAATTTACATTATTGGTGATTGTATGTCAACCTTATTGAAAGAATAAATAGAAAAATGCTAAAATGGAAGAAATTCATAAGAGTTCATACCTCAGAAATTTAGTTTCATGCTTTTCCTTTCATTTTTGTTTCTGCAAAAGGTGAGCGGGTATAAATTTAGACATCCATGATTGGGACATATACAGTACATTTATTTTAATAATTATTTATTAATTTTTATAGAAATAACAATTTACAGGGTTTCTCAAAAAAATATTTCATACGAGTATCTGAGTAACTATGTTTCCTAGACAAACAAAATTAAAATGGGCTTCATGGTGAAAAATAAAATATTTATTTCTCAAAATTCCAAAAACTTTTTCAAATGGATATAGATTTTATAACGAATTTCACAACGTTTCACAAATATTCAATATGCTCACCACCTGCTAATATGTATCTGTTGTATTTCTTATCTTATGTGACCCATTTAATTATTTTTTTTAGTTGGTTTAAATTAACTAAAATTCAGTTCACCATATCGCCTAGTAATTGCTGAAAAAAAGAATATTTCACTCCATACTGCAAAATCCAGAGCCCATATATGTTTATTTAAAAAAAAAAAAAAACAACAGCAAAACAAATAATGGCTAAAATGCTATGATCTTTAAGGACTATGTGGAGGGAGGGAGGGAGTGAGTGAGTGAGTCAGTGAGTGAGTGAATGAGTCAGTGAGTGAGTCAGTGAGTGAGTTATAATATAGTATATAATAGAGGTCCATAGCACGGCATTAGACAGAATTGTATTTGTCTATACTAAGAGAAAACAGGGATGGGAAAAAGCATGTCCATTCTTAAAGGCAGCAGTCAAAAGCTCTTACACTTCTTGCCCCCGCAATGTGGTCTCTATGGAGATTGTTACCAAGTAAATGATAAGGCCATCCTCCTGGTTAGAAAGGTTCTAGATGGTAGTGAAGGGAGATGTAGAGTACTCGGCTATCAAAAACCTAATACCACAAAACTTTAAACAGATAGTTATGATGATGATGATGATGATGATGATGTAACAAAAGGTCTTATAAAGCTTTTGAACATTTCTGATTTGCTGTTTTTAAAATAAAACAGTCATATTATGTCTATAAGAATAACCGTGGGTACCATGTGATTAATATATATGTTTACACACACACACACACACACACACACACACACACACACACACACACACACACACACACACACACTTCATAACAGAATTATGGACTCACATAGCAATGAGGAAACTGCTAACCTGCATCAGTACGCTGTATTACTCTTTACAGTCTATCAAATCTGTGACAGAGTTGCACATAGAAAATGAAAATGATAAACTAACGGCTGCATTTTTATAAGGACTATCTATTTATATTTTATAGAAGGAGTCTCAAGTGTATGACTTTTTTAAAGGTCAGCAATTTTTTTCAGTCCTTGGGACAGAGGCACTTTTGGGTATCTTGGAAGGTTTTTGTCTTAACTTTAAGAAAAAAAAGAAAGGGCTTTGAGAGAATGATTGTTTAAAGCTTCAATTTACTGAAAAATGTAGCTAAGATGTCAAAATGACAAAGGCCTCTCATTATTTACTACCACTGGTTCGTAGCTTATCTGTGCATCACTCATGAACAAGTGAACAACACATATTGTAGTGCAGTGGGAAAGTCCAAGCAGCTCAGTGATGATCTGGGAAAGAGACTGGTAGATTTATTTAAGTCAGGAATGCATATAATACAGAGGTGGAAAATAATGAATTACATTTACGCGCGTTACTGTAATTGTAGTAGTAGGGGCGTGGCTGCCATTTATTTTAGGAAGAGGGAATTTATTCACTGTTTTTGGTTTAGGGAGTCAGGGATGGTACCTGTATTTCTGTTTGTGTTTTTTTTTTTTTTTTGCAGGTAATCTAACTACTAAAAATAAACACCATTTTGTTTATTATTTTGGCCTGGGTCCATCCTGAATCTGATCTTCCACCCAGTGTGTGTGTGTGTGTGTATCTTTTGAGGCAATACAGCCCTCATTATTTCATCAGTTAATGACTGGATCTAGTTCTTTCTGTCATATACCACCATTTCCATACAATTTAAAATAGAACCCTGAATCATTCTTTTTCTGTACGGCCCAACACTAGACTGGGACGTAACGCCATATTTAAGTGACCACTTAGATTTCCAAGCACAATTTTTTTTATGAGCTACTTTCTACTTTTCCTTTATAGATTTTTATAATGGTAACTTTACTTTACAGTAAAATTTCACTGAAGTAACAGTTCTTTTATTTGAGTACAAAATTTTTGTACTTTTTCCACCTCTGATATTAGCCATTTCTGAACAACTGTAGATTCCAAGATGAATCAGGTCAAACAGTTGTACATCATTTCAAGTTTTGAGACATGTAGCCACATTGCCAATGTCTGGAAGAAGATCCACACTTTCACCCTCAGCTATCAGGAAATGGTCCCATGAATTTCCAAGGCACATACATGTGATGAACTGTAAGCTGCTGCAACCTGTCTCTTTCTATAGTTAAGTCAGTTTTAATGTACATTGCCAAAGACTGAAAGGCTGTTTCCTGGAAAAAAAAGAAGCCAATGCTTCAAAATCTTTAAGCTCAGCTGAAATGTGCAGCTTAAGAAAATGCCTTTTGAAAGAAATGTTTGACCAGAGGTATGTTTGGAAAAGTTTACATGAAGCGTCGATATTGCAAGCCTAATATTGCAATGACTTTCTTGAAGCACATACAAATTTCTGACTACATACAAAGTTTGCATACTCTCAAAGAAATTGTTAACCATTGCCATTTATTTGAGAAATATGACTAATAATGCGAAAGGTTATTTTCTTATTTAAGGATAGTGGTCACATGAAGTCATTATTAAATAGTTGTTTGACTCTCTTTTAATAACTAAAAGAGTAATAAACCTAGTAATAACTGAAATTACATAAACAATCCTGATCAAAAGTTTACATATCCTTCAATGTTTGGCCATATTATCAACACACAGGTTGACACACACACACACACACACACACACACACACACACACACACACACACACACACAGGTTTAAATGTCTAATAAAGGTAGGTTTCCACACATGTGACAATTGTAATTAGTGTAATTAGTGGAGATGCACTGTCTTGGCTGGATACTGGACCATGGGGAAGACAAAGTGCCTGCCAATAGACGTGCGTAATAAAGTAGTTGATCTTTATCTTTATCATAAGCAGAAAAAATACATAAAAAGATATCCCAAAACATGAAAATGCCATTCATTACTGTTCGAAGAGGAGGAGCAAAAAGCGGTTGAAAATAAAAGGTTCTGTTGATATAATGCCATGGCCAGGTAGACAGAGAAAGATTATCCATTACTGCTAGAAGAATTATTTAGGATACAAAGAAAAACCGTGGTGGCACGATGGTGTTGCCTTGTACCTCCAGGGTCTCGGTTTGATTCCCGGCCAGGCTCGATTCCTGTCTCTGTGTGCATGGAGTTTACATGTTCTCCCTGTGCTTGGTGAGTTTTCTCCCACAGTCCAAAAACGTGTAGGTAATTTTATTTTATTTTTAATTTATATTTTGTATGAATAATTTTTATATAACTATTGTGGGCTGGAAAGTATCATCTGAGTTTCCATTATTTTTTATGGGAAATCTGCTTTGATATACAAGCACGCTTCCAGAATGAATTGTGCTCGCAATACAAGATTTAACTGTATATATTATCACGGCATGCGCCAGTAATAGGCGTGAGCCACAATCTAGTATTGCTACTCGCTACGTCCACATTTTTCTAAATAAAATTCCCGTTTTTACTAAGACCTTTCCTCATGTCTGTGTTTGTGGTGCCATCTATGCATCAAACTCGTAACACTGGTGCAGAATGCGGGCATGGGGGCAACCAACACAGACCTTGGGTTGAGTCCCTAACAAGGCTGAGGTATTTCCTCACACAGGCAGTCCCAGTGGTGACAGTGATCTCGGAGCTGAGGGAAGGGCAGTGTCACGGTATGTGCCAGTGATGGGCGTACGTCTCGATCTATTATAGCTTCTCACTTACTTTGTAGGCTGAGTAGGTAGGCTGCCTCCCCTTCTGCAGGTGTGCGAAGGGACGGGGTCACTGGAAATGTTAATGGATTGCAGGCTTCTCCCCGCGTTATAAAAACAAGGCGAGAGTGTAGCTCTGGGTCTGTCTGGTCTGATGCTGGAGATCTACAGAGCTAAATTGCGCAGCAGAGTGGCACACGAGCGGGGTGATGTAATGCGCCCCATGAGCTTTTAAGAAACGAAACTGAAAGCAGTTGTTTGATCAGTGTGGAAAGGACAGCTGCATGAACGCTTCATGAGCTCCTGCGGCACTCACAGTCCCACGTAGAGCCAGCCTTCGGAATCCTGCCATCAAAGAGGAAAAAAGGCCTCAGTGCATCTTTGTAAAGGCCCCCGTTCCCAGCCGGGAATTTTTTTTTTTTTTTTGCTAAAGGGTGTTACACCTTAAGCACCTACAGTTCAATTACAAATTAAAAATTGTGGCCCTTCTGAATTAGAATGAGTTAAAAGGTCATTCTAGTTCAGGTATGAGAAACAAACATACTCTTAACCTTTAAATCTATTTTCTCATATTACCACACATTCACACTGACACACAAAATCTAAGTCTGTATGGTAGTTTACTGAGATTGTTTTGATGCTTTTCGATTCACACAAGATCACTGACATTTGCTGACAGTGTGAAGGAGAGGTGCTGACAGGGCTTCAGAGGAAGCCCTGCGGCCTGTTAGGTCTTTGTTGCGTGTGTGCACACACATTCATGCGCACACACATGCACACGCGCACACACACACACACACACACACACACACACACACACACACACACACACACACACACACTTGTATCTTAACAGTCCTGTGCACCAGAATACTACAACCAAAGATTTTTTTTAAAACTCCAGTTAAGTGATGTAAATCTTTGTAATGGGCACAGAAATCACAAACATGAGAGTTATTGCAGTGCACTAAGGTGCTTGCTTAATTTTCTTCATGCTTAGTGGGGAAAAAAAGAAAACCAAAAGAAAACACAGAAAAATTAAAGAATGCAGCGTTATTTGGTTCTTCTCGAGGTTGCTGTCAAGGAGTAGGAGGGGATGCGCAGAAGAGACAGTCCCCAGTGTACAGTCCAGGCTTGGGCGTAGCGAAGCGACATGCTGAGTGGGCCAGAGCGGGAGATGTACGAGCCGCGGTTTTTCAGAGGAAGGTGAGGAAACAAGCTCTCACTAGTATCAGAGTCTGCGGAGAGAGGAAAACAATGTAAGTGATATACTTGGGTCATCCTACTCACTGGCATACGCCACCGGGGTCCTTGTACAGGAAGCTGCCAAAAGGTGGATGGGAGGTGATTCGCTGTGGCTGGTGATTGGCGGCGCCTCGCCCCTTTTTGTGCTCGCTGGCAATTGTCCAGGGTGCTGACTGTGTTGTGTGTTTTGTTTTTTTTCCGGATGAGTGAGATAATGGATAATGCTTTTATATGGGACATACTGGCTATGAACCCGTCGTCACAGTCGTCATGAAATTGTTCTTTACTGATTTTGATGGGATTGAAGTTTTATCTGTGCCCAGGTAAAATCACTGTGTAAAGCCACTCAGTAAGAAATTCATATACTGTTCAATTGTTCTATTCTTCCTGACTAAAGATAAATAAAGTGCATTGAATAAAAAACCTGATAATAATAATAATAATAATAATAATAATAATAATAATAATAATAATAATCATCTGTAACATCTGAAAATATTTGTGGCCATTTTAGTAATGGAGTTTGTTATGCACACACATAAATCTGAAACAGAACAAACTCACCTGTAATTGATTGACCTTAATATAACAATGATCTTCCCACCCACTTTGCCTGTTTCAAGTGTTTATTTCTCCAAGTACTTCATGACTACTTGAGTTTAATTTGGAAGTTTAATTTAATTACGACAGCTGAAAATGCACTGTAGGCAGTGCTCAAAAGCCATCCTATTACTGTATTTACAGAAAAAAGAAAATCTGAGTCATAATAATGTTCTTGGTTGCTTGGTTGGAATAAAAGTCTGAAGCAAACTTTGTCAATGAGATTTGGGATATTTGAATTACAGTTGTGGAATATTCACCAATATTAAATGTTGAAGTAGGTAAAATACAGTCTCTGAGGACTGTTAGCCTTAACAATGAGAGATTAAGATTTTTCAAGTATGTTTTCTTTGGAAAATAATAGGCATAGTGTATATGTAGGGAAGCAAGTGTTTGTAGGGTTTGTATTGTTTGGTGTCATTTAAAAAAATTTAATTAGGAACTTTGCGTTAGTAAGAATCAGTAGGCAAGTCTGCAACTTTGGCCTGTTTTCCCCTTGGGATAGGTTTTTTTTTTTTTTTTTTTTTTTTTAATAGATGTAAGCAAACCAAAATACATATCTGTGAGGTATGTGAGAATGCTCCTATTACTCATTGAATAGATTAGTATGTAGCAGGAATTAGGAATGTAAACACAGGAAGATTATTTGTGTTCTGTACTGGTGATTATTCCCATGAAAGAAATTTGCTCTTCAAAAAGTATAAATTGTACAAGGCAATATACTGTAGCAAGCAAAATTATGCCAAGAGAATGCTAAATGAATTTCGAGAACATACAGTACAATAATACTTTGTTAATGAAGGAGCAAATATTGAGAATGTGTAGTTCGTTAAGCCCAAAACATATTTGGTAAGCATACAGAGCCTACTTGAGCCATACAAGAGCATTATGAAGGTCTCTCTGCAGTTATTTTCAGATATCTTCATGACAAAAAAGTTAAAAATTGTTTAGAAATATTTATGATGGTGGAATGAGTCTGGCACATGGACGAAAAACAGGAGAAGATGATGTCAACATCTCAACCACAGTTCTTTAATGAACACTTAATTTAAGCAACAAAGTATGCAGTTCTCAGTAAAACAAAAAAGTTCAACAAAAGCACAGCTTAAAAAGCCACTTCACTTGAAGCTCTAAAGCCACTTCAGTGAATATCGTGGTTGCATGGGTCAAGCTTTAGCAGACATGTTGTCATCCAGGGAGCACAGGTGTGTGCAGAGCAGGTGAGAACAGTGGTGCTAAGCAAGTGGTGCAGTGCAAACAGAGACAGCAGAGCATATGTAAGTGTGGAAAGCAGGCAGATTTCTCCTGGGTAAACAGAACTCGGAAGCACACGTGTCTAGGGAAACAGGAGATGTGTATAAATTAAATTATAGCTCAAAAGATTTCTACTTACCGGATGGAAGTTAAAGAGCCCTTTTAAATGCTGTGTGGACGCTGAAAGCCAAGTTCCCTTTCAAAAGCTACACTTGATGCTGCACTTGAAAGCGCTATCGGAAAAGGTCTCCACTGGCCGGTTGTTGAAGCATGTGTGTCAAACACACCAAAAACTTGGCCCGTACAACTTCAGTCAGGTGACGTCATCTGACCAGGTACCTGGAGGTTATAAATAGGTCTTAACCAGAAACATCCTCAGGTCTTTTGTCTTCAAGGCTGTATTGTGTTTGTGTGTACAGTATGTCTCTAACGTTACTGCAGTTTAAAGAAAGAAAAAATATATAGAAAAGAAAGTGAAACTAATGGCCGAGTTTAGGAAGAGATGCTTACCTCCGTGCGGGAGGCTTCTCTCCGATGACGATTGTCAAGCTCTTTTGTGTTTGGGTGAAGATCATGCTTTTGGCGGACTCGATGGACAATGCGAGCACTGTGATCTGCTTCCAATCAAAGCGCTTCACGCCTGGCTCGCATTCTTTAAAGAGAAATCGTTGATCTGGCAGAAGCACATGAGACGGATTTGCCCTTTTCTCTCGCCCTCTCGCCAGATCAGGAAATTCCCGCATCCGCTTCTGAAGCGCATCTCGATGGCTCTTCTGATCGGGCGCCGGAGACCTCCTCCCTTTTCTCCAGTTTACCACCCCAAGATGCTGCACTTGTGGCGAGCATGAGTATGAGGAATTACTGGAGGTGGTAACCAGTGCAGTCGAATGCCTACATCTCGACTGGCCTCAGGAAAAGGTGAGTCCCAAACACTCAAAATTATATAGACGAATAGATTTCTGTCAGGTGGCCGAGGTGAGGGACCTCAATGAAGGTCCCTCCCCTTTTTTGGTGATCTCCATGACAAGGTAACTCGTTTTTGGAGCAAACCTTATTCGTCCCGCATATTTGTGCCAACGACATCGATTTATTCGACGATCGTTGATGCAAGCACGCAGGGCTACATGATGATGCCCCAGGTTGAGGAGACGCTTGCGAGCTATCTCCCTCCTAGATGCTCATCTTCGCTGAAGAAGCCTTAACTCCCCACTAAGCCGTGTAGACTAACATCTTCGCTAGTGGGGAAGGCTTTCCAGTCAGCGGGTCAGGCTGGGGCAGTGCTGCATACCATGGCGGTGTTGCAGGCATACCAGATCTACTGAAGGACCTGAGCATTGGCGGGTCCATCGACCAGCAAGCTTTTTCAGAGCTTTGCTGAGCTACGAATTTGTCTCTCCATGCCACAAAGCAGACGGTCCATGGCCGTTCCATGGCTGCTATAGTTGCCACGGAGAGACATCTGTGGCTGAACCTCACTGGCATCAAGGACAAGTTGCGTTCATTCCTTCTTGATGCCCCTATCTCGCCTTCCGGCCTATTCAGTGATACTGTGAATACCATCACTAATAGGTTTCGTGCGTCCAATTCTAGATCCTTGCGGGTGGTACCGCTATCTCAGAATATTAAAATTAAAAATTTTGACAGTCAAGATAGTTTCTCAAATACAATCACAAGATTGGTTTGTGACAATCGACCTGAAGGACGCATATTTTATATAGAAACATTGCACGTGCACATATATAAGAGTGAATGCAGCACTGTTTCCTATGTGGTTCCAGGGCATCCATAATTAGAATTTTATTCACCACTTGCCTCAGTCTCAGGAGCCAGGTGGCATTGACATGTCATCCTAGTTCATCTTGAATCTTTAGGGTTGAGACTCAACGCCAAGAAAAGCGTTGTCTCTCCCGCTCAATGTATTTGGGGGTCATAGGATGTTTCAGTCTGAATACAGGCACATTGTCTCCTGTATGTACCTCTAGCATCCTAAGGAACATCAAACTGTGCCAGAAGGTGACCCTTCATTGCTTTCAGAGAATCTAGGTCTCATGGCAGGTGTATCCATGGTGATATCATGCATATGATATCACCTGCATATGAGACCCTTCTGTTGTGGCTGAGAGCCAGGGGATTTAATTCAAGGGCCAATCCCCTGAGCAAACAGGATACACGCCAGGGGCTTCGTACCCTTTCTATGTGGTTCAGACCCTGGGTTTTAACTTTGGGTCCCACTCTAGGTCTCTGTCATCACGAGATTCTAAAGACAGATGCTTTCATTTGGGTTGGGGTGCGGTCTTGGATGGCCATCCAGCTCAAAGGATCTGGAGAGGTCATCTTCTCGCATGGCACACCAGTTGCTTCGAAACGGTGGCTTATTTCTGACCCTGAAATACTTCCTCCAGCTAAGAGGCTACCATGTCCTAGGCTTCCATGCACCACAGATGGATGTGCAAGAGTTACCCACCTTCCAGTGTTGAGCAGCACGGGGAATGGTGCCCCGTTAATTTTCACCCAGGGTGTGTGTGGGGGAAGGGTCAGTTGTGCGGGTCCTTCTATGCACTTATGGCTGGTATAGCTTATTTTCCAGCTATGATGGCATCAACTTATCACATGGAGATTCCGCTCGTGGCGGACACTGAAAGCCAAGATTGCTGATCTGCATCCAGCCCAGGTGAGTTCCAAAATCCCGCCCCCTTGTTACTCTGCAGTTGGTGCTCCCTATGTGGTGTGCTCAATGTGTGTGTGTGTGTGTGTGTGTGTGTGTGTGTGTGTGTGTGTGTGTGAGAGAAGAGCCTGCACTGTAATCTATAATCTCACTGTTTGAAAAACAATTTCCTCCCTAAACATACACTTAGATATGCATGAATCATTTACTTTTAGTCAGTCAGTTAACTTTCTCTTCATTTAAGTAGCTGTGCATGTAAAGGCTTGGGTATGTAACTTAAATCTGCTGTAGAATGTAATTAGTGCTGAGCTAAGACTAATTTAGCATTAAATGTTTACTGGGACCAGTAATGGACTTTGTATTCTGCAGAGCTTCTGTATAAATCAGTATGGGCACTGTTGAATGTATACAGTACTGTGAAAAGTCTTGAACCACCTCCTATTTCTTCATATTTAGCATCCAAAAAGCCAGGTTTTAAAGAATAGTTCCCCAGGCATCCTAAAGAATTTTTTCAATCATTTTCAATCCAGACCATGTACCTGGGCAGTTTCCGAGGATTGTGTGTGTGTGTGTGTGTGTGTGTGTGTGTGTGTGTGTGTGTGTGTGTGTGTGTGTGAAGACACACAGTGATGTATGAATCATTTAAGCAGGAACACCAAACTTGAACCAGTAAGACATGAACCAGTGAGAAACAGATATAGATGATGACAAATGATTAGTATACTGGTGATGCTGAGTGGTTGGAACAGACAAGAGGGTTGCTGCTGATGTTGTTGCATAGGAAGTCTGTGTCTTTAGGAAGATGTGCAGTACTACGGTGCAGTATGTCACAGTAAAATATGTGTTTGTATTTTTTAATGTTAATCTACCTAATTTAATTTATTTTAACCCAATGGCATGAGGAATGGCTAAAGACTTTATTTAAAGTATTTTCACAAAAGACATTTCTCTGAACATGGTCAGGTACTAGATTCAAAATGTGAGCCAAAAACATGACGACAATAGTGCTTCAGAAAGCCAGAAGAACTAAAAACATTGAGTCAGGACTTTTATTACTACACTGTAGTAATGTTATTTATTTATTTATTTTATTTAGATTATCTGTAGTAATAATGCAATTCTGGGTATAATGCCAATTAAGTCAATTGCCATTTAAAGACATAAGGAGAAGATGGTGTGGTATTTCAATTCCCAGTGATTGTAGTTGAATAACACACGGAACTGAGACAGAGCCTCACAGAAGGAAACTCCAGGCCCCTAAGTAAACTAGTGAGAAAGCGCTGTAAAGGATGGTAGCAGTTTGACAAGTTGTGCCCTCCCTATCCTCCATAGGAGCACAATTCCTATTTATTTATTTATTGCACATGTGAATACTGTTATACAAAGACCTCATATGGCTTACACAATAAGGTTCATCCATTCATTAATTAATTAATGTTCTATACCTTTTTGCCTAATAGTGTGTGTGTGTGTGTGTGTGTGTGTGTGTGTGTGTGTGTGTGTGTGTGTGTGTGTGTGTGTTTGGGTTAATGGGTTTAATGTCTTCCTCTATTTGCACATATCCCCTTGTTATAGAGGAAACTGAAATCCAAAACTGTCTGGATTAACTCTCTGACCATACACTTTAACTAACCTCTGGATTGCTTGCTACACTGACCATATTGTCAGCACAGATGTTTGTAGGGTTTCTGCTGTAATCACAGGGTCAGTCGTGGGCAAAAAAAAAAAAAACTGCACTCAGCCACCCTCACAGCTCTCAAGAACAGGGGTCTTGGTGGCAAATGGAGTTAAAGAAGAAAATCTCTCATCAGTGGGGATTAAAGCAGAGGCGTCTCAACATTTTCTATAAGGTAGAATGATAATAGGACTCTAGGCTTCATAATACCCACCATATGAGTGGATTTGCAGGGGGAAATGTTATTAAAGTCACCACATGGGAAAAACAAATTAGAGCAAGCAGTGTGCTGTCCAAAGTGGCTGGAAGGAAAGCAAGCAGAGTTGCTTTTAATCATACCACTCTTCTATGTTTATTACTTTTCTCTTGCACTTGTTTTCTGATTCTGGTGTTTGGAAGTAAGCACGTAGGGTGCCAATATGCAGCTTACAGCTTATGAAAATGATGCCAACTGGGTATTAATCAGATAGGCAGCACTTACCCTGTATTGGCGTTATGAAAGGACCTTTATGAACTCCTGCCCAGGGCTTGAGAAGAGTGAGTAGCTAGAGCAAATCTCTGTATGGGGAAGATATATTTGCAAATATAAGAAAATCACGCCTATCTACCGCTTCAATTTTAAAGTGCCATACCATGACATCTTTATTAATTGTATAACAAAAAATGCTATGTGTGTGTGTGTGTGTGTGTGTGTGTGTGTGGGGCAATGGTTTGTTATGAGTGTGTGTCAGAGGAGAAATCTTCTTGTCTTATACATGCCACGCATAAACTTGTTCATTCAGCTACTCAAATTCTTTCTGTAATTTTCAATTGTGTGAGTTTTATTGTTTTTTAGTCATATTAGTTTGGTAATCAGCTTTCAGCATCCCTCTGGGTCTGCTTGTTCAATATACTGATTCTAGTGGAATCACTGATGTGCAACAAAAAGGAAATGTTTCTTCTTTCTAGACCACAATCACCTTTTTTTCAAACTAATCAACTTGTTCACTTTTGCACACAGAGGTGAAGACCCATTTATTTCCATCCAACCTTTGTAATATACATACTGTCTATAGATTTATAGAACCTTGAATTGGGAGTAACCTTTTAAAATTTTGTGTCCAAGTGGAGTGAGTGATCTTTAGTAACTGTACTGCAACAAAGGCTCATGTAAAGAAAAGGTTAAAAAGGTTGTAGCAATGTGGGAGATGAATCTGTTTAACGACAATGCAGTGTCACATTTCTGCTAAATCCTCAACCAAAGACAAAAGCAAGTGTCATTATAGAGGTTCCTTGTTGAAGAACTTTGCAGACAGAGCAGTATGTGTGTATGTATGTTTGTGCGCATGTGTGAAAGTCGTCCTAGACAGTAACCCCCTCCTCCTCACCTCTTTTGTCTTACTTATATATATATATATATATATATATATATATATATATATATATATATGTATATATTATACATTACTCTGGATACTGTGGCTCAATTTGTCCTATTTTGAACTCTGATATGTCACCCATAATGTTTGCATTGCAATATGTAAAGCAAAACTGTGCTATTACTCTGCTAATTAAACCTTCACACTTTGCTCTTACTGGTGGAATGTGCAATCAGTTGCCACCAGTCTGGTCAAATTTAGCAAGGAAACCTCCAACACTAAATTGGCCAGTGTTTTAGTTTCATTGTCCAACTCCTGTGTGTGTCATGACTGTGTGTCATGACTGTGCAGGAAGATTTTGCAGACTCTGGAGTGGTGGTGCACCGTTCCACTGTGCAGCGATAAAATCTGTTATTTATCAAGGGGTGCCTAAACTTTTGCATAAGACTATAAGACTATACAATGTGTGTGTGTGTGTGTGTGTGTGTGTATATATATATATATATATATATATATATATATATATATATATATATATATATATATATATATATATATATATGTGTGTGTGTATATATATATATATATATATATATATATATATATATATATATATATATATACACACTGTATATATACTGTATATTAAACCTTGTATTTCAAAGTGAATATTCATATATTCATATAAGAAATAATGGAAATCCGATAATTTGTTCCACAACCCAAAAATATTCATATAAAAATAAGTCATACAAAATATAAAGTAAAAGTAAAACAAATTAACCTGCACTTTCATGAGACTGAATTTTTGTGTGACTGGCGTTAGACAAGAGCAGAAGCAGGAGCAGGGGGGGCTACTCTCTCTCTATCTCTCTCTCTCTCACACACACACACACACACACACACACACACACACACACACACACACACACACACACACACACACACCTCTAAACAGAATCATCTGCCGCACTGCTAGTCTTTTTTTAACTTTTTTTTTCTTTTACTGCAGTCTGATTACTAAAGAACAGTCACCAGACTTAGACACAAAATGAAATAAATGTTTTACGTGTACACACACACTAACGGAATCACTCTTTCAAACAGATTCATCTCCCACACTGCTAAAGCCTTTTTAACTTTTTTTTTTCTTGGAGGCTGCTGTTGCAGAACAGTTACTAAGAACAGCCACTACACACAAATTGGACACTGGTATTTCAAGACTTGCTCTTTTAAGAAGTTACAATTCATTTAAAAATTTAGCCCGTCTTGCAAAACTCTAACAGACCAAGTTACTTGCAATCTAAGACTCCACTGTATATATATATATATTGTGGCAGCCGGCATAAAGCCACTGCCTCTTACTGTCTGCTCAACATCTTTTAACCAAACTCATGCCACACAATGTGGAAGCTTATCTACAAATGTTTGAGCAAACTCCGGAACAAGAAGGATGGCCGAGGTGGGATTGGAACACCATACTTGTCCCTCTACTCACAGGAAAAGCCCAGTGCTTACTTTGCACTCACTTTAGTCAAGGCAGAAGCTAAAGGGAGGAGATTATGGTGCGTTGCAGACTCTCCAGCTCACAGGCAGCACAGGAATTCCACAGCTGGGTTTACAACTCACAGACACCACTGCGAGCACAGCTAGATCACTTCAAGAAGCTTGCCACATGGTGACTGGAGCCTGGTTACTTCACTCCACAGGAGATCATGGAAAACATTTTCACAGACTGGGTCCATTTTTTGCTCCCACAGGAGGAGAGACAAGCTATGGGTATGAAACACACAATGATCACAGGGGTAATGGCCAACCTTCTAATGCCCCTTATTCTGGGACAAGACTGGTTTGGGTTAAAGTCGACAAGTCCCCAAAATCCCTTGTGGCTGGCACAAGCCCCAAATAAGGATGCAGATGCCAAGGGTGAAGGCGAGCTAGCTCTCTAGAAAACTTGTAAACTACACAGAGAAGACGTGTGCCTGAAACACTGCTGGAGCCAGGTGTATGAAATAGAAGGTGAAGTGGGGAACTGTAAGGTTAAACCTTCTTCCTACTTCCTAATAAAGAATGGGCTGTTCTATTACCACACAGAGAGGCACAGAGAACAAATGAGATTTGCTAAAAGTACCATAAGGGAAGGTGGATACCTACTATAGCACACACACACCCATTTGAGAGCAAATAACACAGCAGAAAAAAATCGAGATCATTTCGAATAGCTTGGAGTTGAAACAGAGGTAAAGAATGTCCATTAACGGTGTCCTGAGTATCAGAAAAATAGGCATAGAAAGCACGTCCCTGCCCCACTAATTCCGTTACCTATCATCAGAGTTGGGCCACTTCCTAAGTCAGCCAAGGGCCACAAATATATTCTAGTCATTATTGATTATACCCCTGGTACCCTAAAGCAGTCCCGCTATGCAAAGCCACCGCAAAAAACATTGCAAGGTAGCTGGTGCTGTTCTTTAGGCATATGGGATTACCTGATCAATTTGTCTCTAAATTACTATCAGTAATGGATTGAACCATTGCCACGTGTCTCATAGCTTGCCTTTATCTCTCCTGACACTCAGAACTGTGAGAATATACAGCAAGGGGAGGATCTGATGCAGGTCTAACACTAAAACCAGTTTGGTGTCATGTTCTCCACTTCAGGGGCTCACCATGCAAGGACATTGGCAATAGAGTCTTCTCATTCGGGAGCATGGAGCACCTGCTGCATTATAGCGGCTTATGGATATCATGCTGCCCCGCCACTGTGCTTATGCTGCAGCCTACCTAGATGAAGTAGAGATCCACTCGTGTAGCTGAGAGGATCACTTTTACCATCTAGCACAAGTCTTCAAAGAGCTTAGAAAAGCCGGCCTAACAGCCAATCCAAAAAAATACTACAGTACCTGACTGAGTCACAGTACTTCGGTTATCACATTGGACATGGGCTGCTCAAACCCCGAGAAAAGAAAATCAAAGCTGTGCATACCCACAACCCACAACAAAAAAACAGGTACATGCTTCCTTTTTCGAGCTAGCGAGCTACTATAGATGATTTGTGCGTAAATTCTTATCTATGGCAGATCCCTTCTCAAGCCTCCCCAGGAAAGGACAACTGGAGAAAGTGCGGTGAACAGACCTGACAGAAGCAGCACCTAAAACCCCACCTCACCAGTTCCCCCATCCTCCAAGTTGGGGATCCCCAAGTTCCATGTTGTTTTACATTTAAAACCTTTACGGATGAAATGAGGAGGGGTTTTGACCGCTCATTCACAGGTCACCAGGCGGCAAGCCAATTACTTCAACTTCGCCAGGGGCTCCGTTCAGTATCTGACTACGCCATAGATTTCCGGACCCTGGCTCCCTCTAGTGACTGGGATGAAAAAGCGCTCTTCGATTGCTTCCTCCACGGACTCACAGACTCAATTAAAGACGAGCTGGCGGCTCGAGAGCTTCCTTCAGAATTACAGGGGCTCATTGACCTAGCGATCCGTATTGATGCCCGGAGACGGACTCGGTGAAGTGAACGTCAGCCAACTCTCACATCTCACACCTCGGTGCCTTCCTTGGTCACTCCTGAACCACCCCCTGAACCCATGCAGGTAGGTCACACACGCATTTCTCCAAAGGAGCATCAGCGTCGCAGAGACGTCGGCGCCTGCTTCTACTGCGGTCAGACCGGCCATGTCGTTCGAACCTGTCCACTAAAAGGTCAGGCCCCCCCCGTAGTTCTGGGGATGCAGGGGGGCCCAGCTTCTTGTTCTTCTCCGGACCAGCGATCATGTTTCTCAGTAACCATCACTCACGGTGATCGGTCTTACGTTACTCATGCCTTAGTGGACTCCGGGGCTGACCAGAATCTAATTTCTTCTTCTACGACCTCCGAATCCCCCTCACACCTCTGAGCCAACCCTTTACCGTTCAGGCCCTTGATGGTAGCAGACTCGCCCCCATTACCCATCGCACCACTCCCATCACCCTACAGTTTTCTGGAAACCACATCGAGACCATCTCTTTCCTTATTGTCCAAAATGCTCATGCACCTCTGGTTCTGGGACTCCCATGGTTAAGACTTCATAACCCCCACATCGATTGGGTTAAAAGGAGCATCCTCGATTGGAGCCCCGCCTGCCTCTCCTCATGTCTACACTCAGGCCCTAGGGGCCGAACCCCCGACTTAACCAAGATTCCCACTGTATATCATGATTTACGGCAAGTGTTCAGTAAGTCACGGGCCATCTCCTTACCACCCCACCGCCCCTATGACTGCGCCATTGACCTGCTTCCTGGAACCTCTCCACCCAAGGGACGACTCTACTCCCTTTCTCGCCCAGAGAGAGAGGCCATGGAACAATACATTAATGAATCACTCGCGGCAGGGATTATCGGTCCATCGTTGTCTCCGACAGGCGCAGGATTCTTCTTTGTAGAAAAGAGAGACAAGTCCCTCAGACCCTGTATTGACTACAGAGGCTTGAATGAGATCACCATAAAGAACCGCTATCCCCTCCCACTGATGTCTTCTGCCTTCGAACTCCTTCAAGATGCCCATGTATTCACCAAACTTGATTTAAGAAATGCCTACCATCTGGTTAGAATACGGGAGGGTGATGAGTGGAAGACTGCTTTTAACACACCCACGGGCCACTATGAATACCTAGTAGTCCCGTTCGGTTTGACCAACGCACCAGCCATGTTCCAGGCCCTCATCAATGACGTCCTGAGGGATTTCCTCAATGTTTTTGCCTTTGCTTACCTGGATGACATCCTAATTTTTTCACGTTCTGTAAAAGAACACAAATGCCATGTACGCCAGGTCCTTCAGCGGCTGCTGGAAAATAAGCTCTACATCAAAGCTGAAAAATGTGAATTCCATGTCACCTCCACCTCCTTTTTAGGTTACTTCATCTCCCCTGATGGCATCCAGATGGACCCCACCAAGGTCAAAGCTGTTACGGACTGGCCGGTACCTTCTTCAAGGCGTGAGCTGCAACGTTTCCTGGGGTTTGCTAATTTTTATCGTCGCTTCATCCGAAGTTATAGTACGGTGGCAGCTCCACTTACTGCACTCACCTCTTCCAAGACTCCTTTCCGATGGAACTCTCTGGCCGAGGAGGCCTTTAAGGAACTCAAACGCCGCTTCACCACAGCACCCATCCTCATCTTCCCAGATCCCGCCCTTCAGTTTGTGGTGGAGGTAGACGCATCGGAGACCGGAGTTGGAGCCGTCCTTTCACAGAGGTCCCCCAAGGACAATAAACTCCACCCTTGCTCGTTTTTCTCCCGTCGTCTCACACCCCCTGAACGCAACTATGGTATTGGAGACCGTGAACTTCTGGCAGTCAAGCTGGCACTTGAGGAATGGAGACATTGGTTGGAGGGGGCGGAACATCCCTTCCTCGTTTGGACGGATCATCAAAACCTAGAGTACCTAAAGACTGCTAAGAGGCTAAATTCACATCAGGCACGATGGTCACTATTCTTCTCTCGTTTTCTGTTCACATTATCTTATCACCCGGGTTCCAAGAATGTCAAGCCTGATGCCCTCTCACGACAGTTCTCCTCTTCCCAAGACACGTCCTCGCCAGAAACGATCCTCCCCCCTCCATTGTCTCGTGTCAACGACCTAACTGGATATAAAACATCTCGTTCAGCAGACCCTCGAGCAAGAACCAGGCCCAAGTGTCGTTCCCCACAACAAACTCTTTGTCCCTGCCTCTGTGCACCCTCAAGTGTTGGACTGGGCCCATAGTTCCAGGCTGGCCTGCCATCCTGGAGTGGCACGCACCCTCTTTCTCCTACACCAATGCTTTTGGTGGCCCACCATCAAGGAGGATGTTAAAAATTTTGTGGCTTCCTGCGATGTCTGTTCTAGGAACAAGAACACAAACAGACCGCCAGAAGGGTTACTTCGATCTCTCCCCATCCCTCACCGCCCCTGGTCTCACATCTCCATCGATTTTGTCACCGGACTACCACCATCACAGGACAATACATGCATCTTTACCATTGTAGATCGTTTTTCCAAATCAGCTCATTTCATCCCACTACCCAAACTCCCGTCAGCCAAAGAAACAGCAGAGCTCCTGGTCAACCATGTTTTTCGCCTTCATGGGCTCCCCATCGACATTGTCTTCTGGAAAGCCTTTTGTAACCTCATCGGTGCTACCCCCAGCCTCTCATCTGGATTTCAGACTGAACGGATGAACCAAGAACTAGAAAAGTCCCTAAGGTGCATGGCCTCCCGGGACCCGTCCTCTTGGAGCCGCTTCCTCCCCTGGGTAGGCCCACAACTCACTGCCGACCTCCTCCACAGGCATGTCTCCCTTTCACTGCTGCTTAGGCTACCAACCTCCCCTCTTTCCCGCCCAGGAGGAGGAGGTGGCTGTTCCCTCAGCCCTAACATTTGTCAGTCGCTGCAAGAGGACATGGCTGCGGGCCCGCAACCATCTTTTGTGCACCGTTAGCTCCTTCCAGCGTCACGCTAACCGTCACCGATCATCAGCTCCAAGGTATCGGATCGGCCAAAGGGTAATGCTATCTACGCATGACCTTCCCCTCAAGACCACCTCAAAGAAACTCTCCCCAAGGTTCATCGGCCCCTTCACCATCAACCGCATCATCAACCCGTGCTCCGTCCGACTGTCTCTACCTCTCTCCATGTGCCGAATCAACCCCGCGTTCCACGTCTCCCAGATTCGCCGCCTGGTCTCTTGCCCACTGTCTACACCTCCCCAACCTCCCCCCCCCCGACTCATTGATGGGGGCGAAGCATTCACTGTCAGCAGCCTCCTCAAGTCTCGCCGCCGCGGACGGGGGATCCAATATTTAGTAGACTGGGAGGGTTACGGCCCTGAAGAGAGAACTTTGGTACCCGCCAAATTCATTCTAGACCGTTCCCTGATCACAGACTTCCACAGACTCCACCCCGAAGCACGCCGGCTCTGCATGCTCCGGTTTCACTCTACGCCTCAGCCTTCTCGCGCCAGCACACAGCTCAGGTCACACTTCCGCATTCCCCAGAGGAGCGCTGCATACTCCGGCTTCTCTACGCTTCCGGCTTCTCGCGCCGGCACACGGCTCAGGTTACACGCCGGCTCGGCGCACTTCCGCATTCTCCAGAGGAGCATCAGACACATCGCCCCTCGCCTTGGCGCACTCCTGCCGGAACTACTTGCTTTTGCTTTACAGCAACGCTTTCCCTGTTCAACGCAGAATTCTCAGTACAGCTTCAAAGCACCACGAAGTGAATCACAAGCACTCTTTAACGTCACCTCAATCGGCATACACTCCAAACATCTGCACTTGGATCCACAACGCCCTCTACCGAGCCTGACAAGGGCCCCGTTTTGCAGACTGCATGATGCCAGCTCCTAAGCTTATTGGTCTTCTGAGACAATGCAGCCTCCCTGACATCAGGAAGTGGGAAACCAAGTCGGAAAAGGGGGCCATGTGGGGCCTGGAGCTGTAACAATCCAGGCGATCTTGAACTCCAACCAGGTAAATTGGCAATCTGGTAAACAAAGGAGACAGTTTTACACCTCTGAGTGGGAAAACACCCTCCCTAACTTAGCTCACTGATACTCTTGGTCATCTCCAAAAACAGGCCTTTCTGTGAACAAAGGGAACATGGCAGAGCGACTATTGCAGATCATCTTTAAAGCGTGCCAATGGGGCAAACTTGTGTATAGTTACTCAGCATGTTTAATGTCTATATGTACCTCTTCTTATTTTACATACCTTAGAATGTGTAACCAGCAGTTATAAACCCCTTTTATCTAGATAAAGGCATGAATGCGTGTGTGAGATATGGGATGTGTGGTATCTACCGAAAGCTTATCTTATTCAAAGAATGCTTATGTACACGAAATGTTAGTAACATGAACAGAGCGTGTATAAACCTAATTCATAAAAAGGTATTAAAGGTATTTCCAACCGGATGAGTACCACGTGATAGGTGAAAAACCCGGCCTAATGTATGCATAAAAGGAGGAAACACTTGAGGCAGGGCTAATCCCGCAACCACAACTGATTGGATCAATCACCCGTGGGACGGACCGACAACAAAGGGTTAAAACGCCAAGGTCCAAGCATATAGTTACGTCTTCCAACGTCATCCAATGACTGAACATCAACTACTCGTCGCTCTCGCCCAGCATCTGACCGGCAAGCAAACTGCTCATCCGCTCTCTACAGCTTCACGAAACTTTGCGCAAGAACTCAAAAGTGCATAATGAAGGCTCCACCGTCAGTAACTAAGCAACCAGCGCCTCAGCAAAGGGCTTTCCTGAGAGATGTCATCACAGCGCCAGAGCTCCAACCTATTAACACCGCCGTGATTCCCTAACACCGAATGCAAATCACTGAGGAAGATTGGACGGAAATGGGGAAATGGGGAAACTGTAATGTACTGTACTGTACATTTTGTGCGAACTGGAAACAGAATAGAAACTAACCAGTCCCAATAGAGAGTATTTGAGCCTGATATCAAAAAGTTTTCTGTATTGACTAGGATCTGTCTTAAATGTATTGGTATTTGTTGTTAAACTCAATATTCGTCATTCAGGCAGATGAGGCTCCTGGTTACTGATTGGAGAGTTGTGAGTTCCAAGCCTGCCACCACTGGGCAACAAAGATGGACCTGGGAGAAGACTCATATGTCTGTGATTCATATAACCCATCAACTGCATACAACGCTTGTCCCAAGACTAGTTAGAAAGTGGGAGGGTTGTGAAATGAAGGGCATCAAGTGTAAAAATCAATGGCAGGTCTTGAAGATCAAAGGATCCTATGTGGCACACCCTAGAATAAAAGGGACAAAGTCAAAAAGGGAAAAATCATGGATGAGATGAAAAAAGGAAAAACTTATTTAGTAGGTAAATTGTCCAATTAGTTGATTATTAGCGTGTATCAAATTATAGGTTGCATTATGAAAATTGTGTTTAAATGTTTTATGTGCTTGCTTTTTGGGCTTACTTCATTTTTATCAAATGATATGGAGCATATATACAGGGGTTGGACATTGAAACTGAAACTGTGAATTTAGTGTTGGACGTTTCATGGCTAAATTTGACCAGCCTGGTGACCAATCTGCATTGATTGCACATTCCACTAGTAAGAGCAGAGTGTGAAGGTTTAAAAATTGTATCTTTGTATCTTCCACCAAAAAGTGAAAATCTTGGGCTGTGGACAATGTGAAACATTTATTGTTCTCTGATGAGTCCACCTTCACTGTCTTTCCCACATCCAGGTGAGTCACGATATGGAGAAGCTCCAAAGAAATGTACCACGCAGACTGTTGCATGCCCAGAGTGAAGCATGAGGGTAGATCAGTGATGGTTTGGGCTGCAATATCATGGCATCCCTAGGCCCAACACCTGCTAGATGGCAAGGACTACCGAACCATTCTGGAGGACCATGTGCACCATTGGGCATGCAACAGTCTGGTTCAAACATTGTATCCTGAAGGCAGTGCCATGTATCAGGATGATAATGCACAAATACACACAGCAAGACTGGTAACAGAGTTGTTTGATGAACATGAAAGTGACGTTGAACATCTTCCATTGCCTGCACAGTCACCAGATCTAAATATTATTGAGCCAGTTTGTGTTGTTTTCAAGGAGCGAGTCAGGAAACATTTTCCTCCACCAGCATCACGTAGTGACCTGGCCACTATTCTACAAGAAGAATGGCTCAAAATCTCTCTAGCCACTGTGCAGGATTTATGCTGTATTGGCCGCAAAAGGAGGCCCTACACCATACTAATGAATTATTGTGGTCTAAAACTAAGCGTTTTAGTTTCATTGTCTAATCCCTGTATGTACTCAAAGACTTCTAACACAACAGATTTACTCGCTATTATTTCATCAAGTTCCTATTGGTGCAACATTATCTGATATGTTAAATATGAGTTGATTTATATATATATATATATATATATATATATATATATATATATATATATATATATATATATATATAGGTATGCACCTGAAACCTAATGGCTTATTGTCATTAGATAAAAACATTTAAAATGCTGTGCACAGTTCTTTTAGTTGTCAAAGCTGTAGCAATATAAATACAGAAAAAAAGATGAAGACAAGTTCACAGTAGTTTATCCATTTTTATTGAATTACCCCAGGCATTTGCTGCAATCAAAGTAACATACTCATTATGACCCTAAATGGCAGCATGAGGACTGCTAGGACTGCTCGAGCTAGGACTGTTGATGTTATCGACATAGGCTGCATAGGCTATAACACGACAGGCAGCCTGTGAAAGGAATTTGTCTGTCATTGCTAACTTCATACTGGTCCATAAGCACACACAATCTCATTTAACATGCCAGAACTCAAGACCTAGAGGTCCTTCACTTGTTCTGCAAGGGGGCAGAAAAATAAAAACTAGCTATTAATTTACTCCACAGACTTTCCAATAGAAGAGGAGGTCAAGCATGGATTAAAAGGTGCTGATGTATCATCACATCAAGCAGCATTACATTTTTTTCCTGAAGCAGAACATTACTTTCAATTACCTCCTTGGCTTTTTAATTAAAGGCAAGGTCTGATAAATGATTGGACCCTCTAAATGATGGGAGGGCGATGAGACAAGGTGGCACTGACCCAAAATAAATATCTTTATTACAATTAGAGCAGCAATTCAATAAGCAATCTTTGAGGGTGGGGTCGGATCCCAGGCAAGTTATTGGGGCAGTTTCATCTACAGTGTCAGACCTATTTGATCATCATAGTGAAAAGCAAGCAATTCAGACATCGCTCTTTCTATTGATGTCTGGGTGAAAAAGCAATTATACACATTTTTCAAAGGGTAGAAGTGCAATGGTCTGGTCAGCCAGCCTTCAAAGCGATAAGCAAGCAGCCAGGAAATTATGGCTGTTCTATTATCTCCCTTTTTTGTCTTTTTTTTAAATCACTAAATTTCTCCTTGCTATTTTGACAAGCGATACAATTGCAGAAAAAGTAGAGTGAAATGGGACATTTTGAAGACCATTTCTTTCTTTTCCTCTGCATAACACCATAAATAACATTAAACAGGACACCTTGTCATTTTAATGTAGGCAACACATGACATTTAGGCATTCAGTAAAAAAATATTAATGTGAACCTGTTTATTTTGTAGATGTATGGGCCATCTCAGTAATGGAAGGTTCTGCACAATATAATGCAAATATTGGTTCTAATCTCGTTCTTTCATTCCTTTGCCCGGAGATCTCCAGCTTTATTTTCCCTACCTGTGTTATCCTTGTAATGTTTGATGTGTCAGTTTTATTTTATTCCTTTTTTCAGTCTCCTGAGTGTTGTGCTCAGATATCTGGATTTTAGATCTCTTTTTAAAATACAAATTTAGCCAAAAGCAAATTTACCACACTGGATCAAGTTCTTTGCTATATCTAAGTGAAGAACACAACTTTTAAAGATCAATATATTTTATAGATCAAAATATTTTTGTGAATGTGACAAAACACAATGCATTTTTTTCATTACATTATCATAAAAAATTAGTATATTGTAGGATCTTAAGAGTAGGCAAGTCATTACAATTATAAATAGTTAGGGCATTTTTGTATTTATTGACATCTTTGGGGTCACCTGTGTGTGTGTGTGTGTGTGTGTGTGTGTGTGTGTGTGTGTGTGTGTGTGTGTGTGTGCGCGTGTGCGTGTGTGTGCGTGTGTGCGTGTCACCATCAAAAAGGCATATTATCCCTCACCAGGTTAATACTCCAGAGACTCATATGCTGTCGCCAGAGGCAGCCTGTCAATGCCATCAAATAGGAATCATTTTGTGTGAAAGAAACTAAGTGTTATTTTTTTCTCCTTCTTCAGAGTAGACTTGCTGCTCAAGAGAAGTTATAATGCATTAATAGCTTTAGCTACTCTGTAGGAAAAGTACTAGGAAATGACAGACAGTTTGTAATTCCGTGCATAACCAAACTGTACTAACAGGTTACTGGAAAGGTTTTTATTGCATTATTGTGTGCTGCTTCTTTTACACTTATTATCTGTACAAAGCTTTTAATGCCTGACTCTGCATTTAGTCATACAATTTCATATATGATTAATCGTTATTGTGAGCTCAACATTATTAATAGGATATTTTATACAATAAGTAGTGGCTTCCTTAGCTTTTCATCCAAGGTTAAGTAACAAATGTCAAGCGCTGTGGGCCTATGCTTCAGCTTGACTACACTGAGAGGTTTAAAAACTTCTCTATCTCTCTAATAAGACGTGATTACTGAGTTACTGAGGTAATTAAAATCAGATATTAAGTCTCGCTTTAATCCTCTTGGCTGCTTGCTGCAGAAGCGAGTGTATGTTTTGGTGTGTGTGCACCTTTTGCCTATTCTTGCAATGTAAGGAATTTCTGCAGTTTTTATATTAAAATACTTTGCCTAAACATTATACTTTTTATGTGTTTTACAGCTCTATACAGCAGCCCTTGCATCATTCCAGGGAAAAAAATATGTAATACTGACAGATTATAATGTAGCAGAGGCTCTTATTATACCAATCAGCCATTAAATTTAAACCACTGTCAGGTAATGTGAATAACATTTATTATCTTCAGTGAGACATGACTTTGGATAAAATGGGCTACACGTGACCGGTCTGTTCATAAAATTCCTGTTAAAATGGGAAAAATATGGCCAAGTATACACATCTGAGCAACTTTGACCAGAATCAAATTGCATAGGCTATATGACTGGGTGAAAGCATCTCCAATACACCAGTCTGCAGTGGTCAGTACCTGCCAAAAAGGACCAGTGAACTGGTAATAGTGTCTTGGGCACCCATGGCTCACTGATGTGCTTTGATAGCAAACGCTAGTCCATCTGGTCTGATTCCACAGAAAGGCAAGTTTAGGACAAACTGCTGAATGTATAACATCTTGCTGTGTACAGGGTTCCAGAGCTGTACATGAACTCAGAGTGCCCATGCTGAAAGGTTTCCACTATCAAACAACAATGGACACAGGAGCACTAGAACTGATCCTTCATATTTTTTGTCTATATCATGTTTTCAAGCTTGTTGGTAGCTGTCCCTGGTGCTACCTGGGTTTAGTATACAGTGGTTTCTGGACAAGAGAGAAGATGCTTTTTCATGAGGCGCACTGGTTATGAGCCCGTCACCACAGTCCTAAAAAAGCATGCGCCATTCGTATGTTCTATAGAAATCTGGGGAAACACAGAGGAGAATATTTCATAGATATTTGGCGAACTATACAGTAGAAAGTATTGAAATATACAGCAAGTAATGAGGATGAACTAAAAGGAACCATAAGAGCGAGGGAAGCATGTGATTATGTAGATAATATAGTTAAAGACAACATATGAGAAAACTAACAATGTAAACAATAAATGAAACTGCTGGTCTAAATCTGCATGATGTATTGCACAGCTGCCAGAGATTTGGCTCATTAGATAATTGTAAGAATGAGTGGGTGTAGAGGTGTTTCTAATAAAGCATTCAGTGAGTGTTTATGCATTCATAAAACTTTGAATCAGCAAACAGTTAGTATCGATACAATATCATGATGAAAACAGTCATTATATCTAGAAAACGAACATGAAATAGTTCTGAAGATTTTAGAGCTTTGTAGTAATAAAGATTTCAAGTTGTTTTTATTTGATGGTGGAGTTGCAATGGCTATGACTAAAGTACTCAGCAGGCCACCACTGTTTTTCACACTCGTTTTGACGACATACTGATAAACATCAATTACAGTCTTCAAGCAATTTTGTCTAGTTATCTTACAAAGCAGTATTTACTGAAAAGCATGAGTGCTAAGTAATCACTGCACAGAGTATGATTTTTACATGTTTCCAGGTAAATCCATTTAAAAGTGTGAAACAAACATGCCTATTTTAGAGAACATCTGCGGTGCTTTTTATGCCACACACTAATTACCATATTCTAGATAATGTAGAAATGGCTCATTTGTTTGTGGCTAGTTAGGAACAGCAGGCGGGCTGCAACCCAGTGACATTTGTATATGTCATTTGGAGTTTGAGGTTGAGCACAAAGCTGCGCCAACATCCCTGAATTATATTACTAGTTCATGCATGTTACATGGAAACATTTCTGGTCTGTCAGGTCAGTAAAGAAGGATGAGTTTCAGTGATTAGTTCATACTCAGCTGCCGGTTCATCTGGTTATTGTAGATGATTTATTTAATTATGTATTTGCCTTTTTTAATACTGTTACACTGCTATCATAACACATTATCAGATATGTCTGAATAAACACGTCAGCAACTCTGAAGCCTTTAAAAAAATTTGTGATTTTGTTTTTGTACAAGGTCTTAAAATCTTGAAAAACTGTGTCAAAGTGTGAATCCTTTAACTGACAATCCATGGTCTACTACATAAACCAAATGCCAGTCTATTAATTTTTAATTACAAATTTGGATCTCAGAATATTCCCTCAAGATAAGACAAATATGTTTTTAGTGTCTGTAAGAGGTTAACACAGAATATAAGTTAAAATGAAATTTGCTCTCTCTCTCTCTCTCTCTCTCTCTCTCTCTCTCTGAATTGTAACTCTAAGTGGACAACACATGTGAGCAGATTCACTATATTGTTAAATGTTTGTGGCTACCTCAACATCACACCTATTTGTGGACTTAACTCATTAATAACTCATTCCAAACATAGCCCTATTTGGGAAGGTTTGGAGGGCAGTCTGGGTTCTAAATCATTCAATGGTTTGTCACTGGGGTAAAGGTCATGGTTCTGTGCAAGTGCCTTGAGTTCTTCCACTCCAAAGTTGGCCACTCCAATGTTTTCATGTACTGTAGATTGGTTTGTGGATGGGGCATTTTCATGCTGAAACAAGGTTTGGGCATATTACAGTAGTTCCACGAAAGTGAAATTGCAAAGCTACAAAGACTTTCTAAACAACTGTGAAATTCCAACATTGTGGTAATGTTTTGTAGAAGACACACATGGTTGTCATGATAAGGGGTTAAGAAACCTTTGACCATTTAGTATATTTTTGATTGTACTACATAGAGACAAACAACTGAATATGGGCAAAATATTTAAAAATAAAAATACTACAAACATTCTGATCTTATGAGGCTTTATTCTCTCATGATACTGTAATCGTTAATGTGAAAGAAAGTTAGGTAATGTAAAGCGATTTGGCTTGGTGGCCAGTTAATGTGAAACTCATAAATATTGTTATTTATATATATGTTATTAGTATTGTAGCAGCTAGGATTATTCATGATAATTAGCCTGTATATATTGACAATTGTCACACATTCAGTAACAGATGCAAGTGCAGGTAGACAGAGATTTATATAATTTAACATTCAATACAAAAACATAGGTCAAAACAAAGGTGAGGATGGTGTCAACAGTCGGAGGACCAGCAAACGACATAGAATGGGGCAAGATGACAAAACCAGATTAAGATCAGGTGTGTCAGGTGTATTTTAAATGTGAACATAATGATCAACGCATTCTCCACCATTTATGTAGGGTTTTCAGCTCTGGTTCAGTGGTGAATCGAATCTTTAGGGATTCAAGTTAATTTTGTTAAACTTAATAAAAATTTATAGCGTACATTTATCAACTACCCGTCCAGCATTTAGTATGATTTAGAGTATCTTACTGTACCAATGCTGTTTATCCCGCGGCCGACAACGATAATACAAAAGCTGGTATTTACCTAAGGTAATGTAAGATCTGGGCAAATGTTTAAACTTAAAATACATGACCAAGACAACAATTCTTTATAAAGAAACAAGAATTTATTTGAACTAATCTTCGCTACATGAAACTACGCTATTAAACACACATGCACACACACATACACACAACAGTTCAAAAGATGAAAGTTATTGAAGTTTTCGAGTACTGTTCCCTAGACCTGAGAAAGTCACAAGAGCAGAGTCTTGAGTTTAATCTCACGGTTTTAGGTGTGAAACGAGCACCATTTTCCGCAAGGTATGCAGCTTTGTTTGTATACTTGCGTTACGTTTCGCTCTCATCTTGTGGTTCGCCTCCGGTGAACGGAATCACGGCGTTGCTGATTGGTTGGTGCTCTGTGGTTGAAATGCCGTCTTTCAGGAAAGCCCTTTGGTGAAGCTTGATTGCCTGGTTACCGATGGCGTGCTCTAGAACTTCTTCGGTGGGTTTCCTCGTTGCAGTTCTGGCACAAAGTCTCGTTGAGAGCTCTCAAAGTGCGGAAGATGTCAGCTATCTTACACACTCATTTATAGCTTTGTTTAATAAACAGGGTTTGTAAATGCTGATAATACCTTTAAAATTATGTAGAATAAACAAACATATCACACAGATATAGAACATACTGAATATATGTATCTAGCATTTTGCCCTACTGGCACACTTTAAAGATTGTTTAAATAGTGTCTCTGCTGTATTCCTCTTTGTTCATTGAAAGCCATGTGAAGAACACATGTGTCCTGGGGTCAATGAGATGGTCAGTGGTCTGAGTCAGGAGGGGTTTTCCCCCACTCAGAGGTATAAAACGGTGGATCCTTTGTTTATCAGATTGCCAATTTATACCGCTGGAGTTTGAGGTGTCTGGACTTTTATGACTCCAGGTGGACAGACTTCCTTGGTTCAGTTTCCCGCTTCTTCATGTGTTAGGAACCTCCACTAGAGGTCACTGTTCATGTCTGTCTGTCTTTGTGTAGTTCCTGTTGGTTGACTCAGTTTCCCAGAAGGCACCTCAGTCAGGTGATGAGGCTCACCTGAACCGAGGTGGCTCATTAAAACCTTCTATAAATAGCAGTTTGTTCTGGGAAACTGGGTCGAGCATTGTTTGTGTTTGTGATTGTCTGATTGTGTTTGTTTGTTTGTTTGTTTGTTTGTTTGTTTGTTTGTTTGTTTGTTTGTTTGTTTGGATTACCATCATGTGGGAATTCCTTTTTGTTACTTTGATTTTATATTTGGTTTATGTTTTGTAACCTTAGTTTTCAGAGGGCTCTAGTTTTGTTTACTTGATGTTCCTTGTGTCTGTGGATTCATGGAGCTGCTCTGTTCAGTGTGTAGCTAGGCTGTGTCTCCTCCTGTGCCCTGTGTAAGTACTGTTTTGCCTTCTGGTCTTTTCCCTTGTATGTGTAGCCACATGAGTGCTTAGCCATTAGCAGGGTTAGCCGCTAGTAGGCCTTGATGGCTAGTAGGGTTAGCCCCTAGTAGGGTTAGCCTCCAGTAGGCTAATCTCTAGTGGGAGTGACTGCTAGTGGTTCTGGTCACTAGTAGGTTAGCCGCTAGTTTGGAATAGCCTCATGTGTGCCCTGCCTTTTGTCTTCCGGTCCCCTAGGTCAGTACTAACACTATTAGCCACTAACCCGGTTAGGTCAGCCTCCAGTGTCCCCAGTACAACATGTAGCTACTAACCTCACTAACCCAGCTAGTCTAGCCCTGTCTCCTGTCTAGCCCTGTCTCCTGTCTAGCCTTGTCTCCGTGCCTCCAGTCCCGTCTCCGTGCCTCCAGTCCCGTCTCCGTGCCTCCAGTCCCGTCTCCGTGCCTCCAGTCCCGTCTCCGTGCCTCCAGTCTCCAGTCCTTGTCTTTAGTTCCCCTCTGTGTCTTAGTTAGCTCCAGCTCCATGTTTCCTCATCCCTGGTTCCCTGTGTCAGCTCCTGGTTCCCTGTGTCAGCTCCTGGTTCCCTGTGTCCAGATCCCTTCCTGTTCCTGTGTTTTTCCTGAGCCCTAGTTTTAGTTTGAGTTTGTTGTTTTAGTTCCTTTGTTCTGTTTTTGAGTTGTTTGTTTAAAATAAAGACTCTTTCTGTTACACCCCTCTGCGTACATGCCTACCTTCATGCCCACGGCAACACCATCAGCCAGTCCAGCACTACCACCAGCTAGACCCATGACATCATGTTAGAGATGCTGCCTTGTCTCAAAAGGACAGATAAGATTAGCGAGATGGTGCCATGGAGGCTTGGAGAGGGTTCCGGAATGTGACCGATTGTTTGCTCTCTTTGGGGTCTGCTCATCCCTACACAGGTGTCAATACTTTGGTCATCATGAACACAAGAGAATTTGTAACATACATATCTTATGGGTTAGATATTTATAGGTACCCATGCTATTGCGTCAGCACTGGAAGTCGAAGAGCATCGCCATATTGAAGGGTGCTATTTTTACTGCAAGTTAAGTTTTGGCTAATATGTCAGTGTAAAAATCAAAAGGATTGTATTGGTATACTATCAACTGCTGGCATTATAATAGTAGTGTCTTTAAAAAGAAAGGCATTACATTTCACAAGTGAGTGAAAAATTTGGAAATTTTTAATGATTGAAAATACACCGGTAGGCAATGGCAGTATATATTCACATTACAGACAATTTGTTTTTAAATCCCATCTTTATGCTTTATTATTGTTACACATTCCTTGCCCACTGAAGACCTACTGTAACTGACACAGAACTCTTATATTAAATTGTATTGCATCTACATATTAATGCTAGAATCAGTTAATGTCTGTCAGTTGTTATTGTTTCAATATGGCTTTAGCATATTCTCTGTCATTGACAGTTATTAACTGGTGATAGTTCATGGTCATCCAATGCTCATCCATGCTTGCAGTAACAAAAAGCTGAATGTCTGGTCTGATTCCAATTAAAGCCAATGCAGGACAAATCTCTAATAAAAAAGGAAATGCTAGTGATGCTAGAAACAACTTTGCTGTAATAAACAACTTTATTGATCACCCAATACACAACAGCCCGCCAGCTCGCCATACATGGGGCCTGGCAGGCAAAGAGCCAAAGATTACCGACACTGCCACCAAACTACCTAGATCCCAGTTTAACCAAGCATCCATGGGATGTACTGGATGAACAAGTGTGATCCACTGAGGCCGCATCTTACACCCCACATTAACCAAAGGATCTGCTGTCAATGTCTTGGTGCCAGATGCCACAGCATATCACCAGACGACTTGTGCAGTCATCTACTGAGGGGTCAGAGCTTCCCAGGCAGCACTGTGGAAACCTACACAAAGCTGGGCATAATGTTTTAGGTTAGAATGTTATGGCTTATCAACCTAAATCTATATAAAGTATCTGTGGTGACAGGTGAGGTGAGCTGTAGTCCATGGCAGCCAAGTGTGTATGTCATTCCTTACTCTGGGAATCAATTTAACAGTGATTCCTACTGTACATAGGCATGATGACAATATACTGGTTTAGACTTACATTTCTAGTCTTACATTTATTCTATTTAAATCTTTACCTACTTATTTGTATATCACTTTATCAGTCTATTTGCATGTATATTGTTCTGGAGCTTTTGCTTAAAGGCAAATGCTTGATTTAATTTTCTAAATGGGCCACAAAGGCAATCAACTGAACTCTGCATTAAGCAGTTTTAGACTGTGCAAATTCAGCTGTCTTTTAAGATTATTACTTGTTATATAAGATGAGGCCAATAAAGTCTTGAGCAAAATGTGTAAGAAATTGCTGATTATATGATGGAGCCCATCTAATGACAGACCTGTGACTGAAGAAAATTTTATGGAATATAATAAAAGTTGTACTTACATCATGAATTAATGTAGAATTTTTTTTTTTTTTTTTAGAAAGAGCTTCATTATAACATTTTCTCCATCCATTACCATTTTTGGTTTAGATTTTGCTTTTTTAGTCACCATCCAGTATTAACAACTGTCACACATTCAGGTACAGATGCAAGCACATGTAGACAGAGATTTATCCAATTTAACATTCAATACAAAGATGTAGGTCAAAATGAAGGTGAGGATGCTGTCAAGAGTCAGATGGCCAGCAAACAACATAAAATGGGGCAGGCAAACGCAAGATGACAAAACCATATTAAGATCAGGTGTGCCAGGTGTCATTACTTTGGTCATCATAAACACAAGAGAATTTGTAACATATATATATATCTTATAGATTAGCTATGACATAAGACATGTTAGATAAACACCACCAAGCTATATATAGGCCACCAAGCTATATGTATATATAAACATTTTCCAACTATATATTTGGGAAATGTTTTTCTGCAATTTAGCCACCAGCTAAATCCCATCCATCAGCCAACTCTCCATTATCACAGAACATCTACCACATGCATGCTTCTCCAAGACACGATAAGCCAGCAACTATTGGTTTCTTTCCAAATACATGAGCTCACAGATGCCTTCAACTGGCTAATGTCACTGTGATCAACATGGGTACGAAGAATATGGAAATATGGCATCTCTCCCACCTAGAAAGCGAGGCCAATTTTGCGTTCTCATCTCCCAGCTATGGGTGACTGAAGCATTGTTGGGATACTGACTCAATCCACAGTGGCCAAAGAATTCATATATAAATTCAGCAGCGAAATTCTTTGACATGGACCTTGCTGAATATGTGACCGTTTACATAAATGTTGAACTTTTGCTGGTGAATTAAACGGGTAACTCTGAACCTGAGTCAAAATGTATAAATACTGTGTAGGTCAACTTGTTAAAGCTTTATGGACTGCACAGTATATTTCTCCATGTTTGTCTAGAAAAGGGCATCTTGTCTGTGAAGCAGCGAGAAACAGAGAGAGAAACAGTAGAGTAATGGATGAATGCAGTTCTCATGCTGAGGGCCACTGGCACACACTGTCCTGTTCTACCTGTCTCTTACCTGACAAGCGGCAAATGATGGGCCATTTCCACTAGCTGAATGCCAAACTCTGTGCCCTAAGTAATAATTATTACAAAGCAAATACAGAAGTACCACCTTTTTGTTTTGTTTTCTGTTGCTCCTACTTTTCTTTCTTTTTTTTTCAACTCATTTACAAGGATGGTATGAATTCTGTATTCTTTATGCATGGCGGATTGTGTTCAGCTCTGTGGGTTGCTGAGATAATAGGTTTATAAATCAAAACAGAAACATCCTTGCTCTGATCTGATTCCTTTTCTTTACTTACTCATTTTGCCCTTTTATTAAACACATGTTTTAAAGAGTTGGTGGAGGGAAATAATGAGATAGTGAGGTGCTAAAAGATATTAATGAGCAATACTATGGTAATCAGGTTTTATCTGATTTTATGTCTAATTGCATTTTATTATGCCCTAATGGAGCAATAGTAGGTGGTTTTGTTCAGTTGTGGCCTTCTGCATTCTGCAACCACTTAGGATTTTAAAACCACAAAACTATTTTAATTTGATAGGTGGAAAAAAAAGTTATTACCCCCCCCCCCCCCCCCCAAAAAAAAAAAATGTTAACATCCATAAAAACCATAAAAAACAATAATGCAAATAATAAATCGTCATGATTTTGGTAGCTGTGTCACATACAGCCACAAGTCCCATTTCCCAAATCCCCAGATGCACAATTGGGGAAGTAAATGAAGTTAAGCATCACTTCAGCATACCCTTAGCCACATTTAAATAATACACCATTGCATGCCCAGATGGGTAAGTTTCATTAATTCATAAGATATTACTAGGTTTTTAGTGTCATTTGATGCTAGAATTTGAAGTCGCACACTAAAAACTACTCTGACGGGAGCTGTAGTGTTTAAAACTACAGTAGACTGGGATTTTCCTGTCTCGAAAAGAAACCTGGACTTTTAGCACATTTTACTTATTTGTTAAAGACTTTTCTTATACACTTTTATGGTAAATAAATATTATGTAGGTGTCCAAAGCAAGTGCTTCTGGCAATGTTATAAGAACAGTAAATGGAGAAAAGGATAACAGAGGTGAGGTCATTAATATAGCAATGCTTCCTCTAAATGTTCCATACACGCACACACTTTATGTCCACACTTTGACTTTCTGAACACATCAGTCAGTAAGAGATCTGTGTGTGTGTGTGTGTGTCTGTGTGCATGTGTGTTCCTGTGTGTGTGTTGACCTGATGTGCTCTAGTTTTAACTCTTGTGTCTCCTTGTTATTATGTGAAAGCATGTTAGTGTGATTATGTGATAACCTGATGTATTTTGTCGTGTGTGTGTGTGGGTGGGTGTGGCATGCATGTGTGTGAGAAAAGCTAAAAAGCTTAACTTGAGCTCTTGACATTACAGTACAAAGCCTCAAGTAATATTGTGTAATAAAAACTAGTGAACGGATACAGTTGAGAACTCTCTCGTATAGTGTGTGTGTGCGTGCGTGCGTGTGTGTGAGTGAGAGACAGAGAGAGATCTAACTGTGCTTTCAAACTGGTATTGGTCACTAGTGGGTGTCCTTTACTACAGGTTATATCTGGCTATACCTATAGCCATAATGCATAAAAGCTAAATAGCCAACTACTGGATGCATTCAGAACCACAACCTGTTAACTATCACCCTTTTTGCCAGAATTTTGTACCCAAAGTAAAAGGAGAACTGTCCCTACATATTCTGGGCTACATCAATGACCTTTTCTTTCTAGATTTTTTTTTTCTATCCTAAAAGTCTGATAGAGTAAAATAATCCATAATAGAGGATTATATTTTTGTCTGACTCATTGACTCTGAACTAATCAGTGCCTGTTCCTCTAGGTTATCTATTTATCTGTTTATACTGTATATAAATGTACTCTCGTGATTTTTAATGGTTCTTTTTGCAGACCCCCCAACCCACAAAAAGCATGTTGAACAGCAAAGACCTTTGAAAACCCTTTAAACTACAGTCGTAATCTTGATGTCATTAAAAATCTAACAATATATATATTTTGTATAATAATTGCCAGGTGTTTTAATATGGAATAAAATAAGCTAAATTATACAAGTGTTTGTGTTGGATTTATTTGGCCTAAAAGATTCTTAGAAAATATGCAGGTAGTAATATCCAGGTAATTAGCAAATATGTAGAGACTGTTAATTTGAGAAGAAAAAAACAACAAACAAAGTCCTCACAATTTACATTTTTAATGCTGTACAATGAAAAGTTGATGTTAAATATAATAGCCAATGTACATTTACTCACATTTACTCACAGGGGCCTGGAGCATATCCCAGGAGACAGGCAGGGTAAACCCTGGACACACATGGAAACCAGAGTACCCAGAGGAAACCCATCAAGCATGGTAAGAACAGGCAAACTCCATTCAAACAAACCTGAGGCATCAAGGAATCGAAGGTGCAAGGCAACAGTGGCAAGGCAAAACCACAATAAGTTACAGTGGTTAAAAATAAATAAATAAATAAATAAAAAACCTGTATCAATTCCTCTGCCTCTTACTGGGTTGGTAGCCACCATAATGGTTAGTTGACTTTTTGCACAACAACCTTTATGCCTTTTTGTTGAACTTTTCACCCTGCCAACAGTGAATCATCAGTGTTCACTTCATCTCCGGTCCGTGAAAATAATCAGCTGTATTTAAATAGCAAGTCCTGTCAACTTAGATTACTTTTTTTTTTTTTTTCAAAATCTGTGGTATAAAGCTAAACATTTGCTCATGTGTGCTCTATATATAATATGTAATGTACTTTTTTGTGGACACACACTGAAGAACGAGAAATAATGGACACCATAATTCCTGAGGCCTCGTCTTCCACTTCTTTCTATCAAAGAAATAGGGCCATAATCCTGCCTTAAACGCCAAATCCGCTGTATACTGACATAATGCCCTTTAAGCTGACTAATTCCTTCTGTCTTCTTCGCTCTCTCTCTTACACACACACACACACACACACACACACACACACACACACACACACACACACACACACACACACAGATTCTAATATACACTGACTCTTGCTTTCTTTCATTTTCTACCTCCATGACAAAAACAACAATAACAATGTGAATGCAGTCATTAACGTGAGCAGTTGCTAGGGAACCTTTCAAAGGTGGCGAATGAGTTTCATTAAAGAACTAGGCACCGTTGGCTCCACTGAGCATTCCCCATCCACATGAGAGCATAAGCAAGAAAACAACAAACAGCCTAACTGTCAAACATGGTTGAGATGTATGTGTATGTGCATCAACAGACGTCCCTCATCAGCACAGTAACACATTCATATGGTGACAAACCCTGAAAATAAATACACACATATTTACATTTAGGCATTTGGCTGACGCTCTTATCCAGAGTGACTTACAAAAAGTTCTTTGAAGTTTATGTCACTGGATAGATACTTACGTACACTGGGTTACTAGGTTACTAACTAAATGCCATCAATCAAACACAGTTTTTTTTTTTTTTTAATGGGGGTGGAGGTTAGTTAAAGTATTGAAGAAACAGGTACTGTACATCTTGAGTCGTTGTTTAAAGATAGTCAAAGACTCTGCTGTATAGACATCTAGAGGAAGTACATTCCACCAAACGACAAACACACAGACAGGTAGGCCATTCAATCAGGGCTTGAGTCAGTCAGTGCTCCATTATATATTCTTTATGCATGTTAAACACACTGTTCAAAAGGTCTTAGGCACATGAATTCAATGCAATATAATTAAATAATTACTGAATTCACAAATAAAAATACCCTACAAAGAGCCTTAAATAATAACAAATGCCGTACACTTTGCCTTTAAAATTTCTTTCTGGCATATTTTTATAAGAATCTGGCTTTGTCCTGGGTATCTTTCTTTCTCTAGCATGCAAACCTTGATAATTGAAAGAAAATAAATAGATATGACAAAATTAACTATTCAGAAAACTAAATTAGAAAACCAGGTTTATGTATATAGGCATTATGTGCCACGTCAGAGTGAAAGGTGATACAGATGCAGGTTCAGGCTTGACATCATTAAAGATTGTGAAGCAAAGAAAAGAACAGGAAAAGAACTATGACTTGATACTCAGGAATAGTTTAATATTAGTACTAGCATCAGCTACTACTAAACCAAATGAAACAGAAGCAACAAAACAAAACCTATAAGTGCATAAATTAAATACATGAATGAATCATAAAACCAAATGTGAGTTCATTTCTTTTAAAAGAAACTAACATACACACTATTAACATCTTTATTTACCACGGTCTGTGTAAGGAAATAGTTTGAAGTGTGTGTGCACCACCTCGCTGGAGACAGCGTTCATATTCTTCACGCAGATTCTCAACCCAGATTCCCAGAACAATGCTTGCGGCAGACTCCTGCAAAAGAAGACGATTTGCTCGTGTAATGCAGGCAAGGGCGCAAAAATGGGGTATGCAGTATATGCAGTGCATGGGGGCGCCACACGGAGAGAGGCGCCATTGGGAAATAAATATTTGAAAATCGTCTTTAATAAAGCTTTTAAAATATTTTTTAAATTATATTTTTGTTTAACATTTCAAATATATATCAACTGAGCCCCCCCAATAGTTGCCAGTCACGTATGCAAAATCGACAGAAAAGAGAAGAACAGAACTGGACGCGCAGAACAGAAAAAAAGAAAATGACAAACAGTGTCTTAAAATGAGGACAGCAATGTCAAAATGGATAAAAAGAGATAGGTCAAGCTTACCAATAATTTTGTATTACTGTCTTTAATTTCATCAATTAATACCGTCCTTTAATATCAAATCATTATTCCTGAAAAAATAGACATTTAGTTTTAAAAAAATTAACTTATTGTTAAAAATGTTAACTGAGGTTCTCACCACCATTGGGCTCTTGCCTTATCCTCTCAGTTCGTTATGTTCAGTCCAGGGGCGCAATAAATGCACAACTTTTTGTTCTTTTCCCGGAAAGCCCTGCTGTGTAAACAGAACGAGACTGGTGTATGGATCCCTCTACACCTTCATTCATACAGTATTCGAGACCCTATTGTAAGCTTTTTGTAAACAGGATTCTCAAAAACAGCTTGAAAAACCACAAAGTTTCAAAAAATTATGCAGTTTACATTTATTAATGCATGAGCTTTTTTCTGTTTCTGTTGTAATAACAATGCTAATGAAATTACATCACTGTTTAGCAAATACAATCATTTTAATGCTTTGTACATGAGTGTTCATAAAAAAAGATGAAAAAGAGATAAAGCAAATAAGTCAGGAGCAGGTGAAGAGAATAGGTAGGAGCTACCACACAGGATACTATGACTTAAGGGGGTCATGATATACATTTACCATTTTAATGTGTTTTCTGATGTACACTTACAGAAAGTTACAGTTTTTTGTGCACCAGAATTACAAAATGTTTTTTATAGTGCAGTGACCTCTTATTTGTCAAAAAAAAATCAAGTAAAATTTAATTCATCTTGTCATGACCACTTTAAACAATATAAAAAAAAACTAAAATTTGGGATCGATAATTTAAGGTATATATTTTGTGAAATATCTGGTTCATTTACTTAGCCATGAAGATGAGGAGGACAATGAAGCAATGATATAAAATGAGTTCAGAGCAGGTGAAGAAAACAGGTACTGTAGGTAAAAACCATACAGGATTTTATGACTTACACAGTATTAATAAACATGCAGAATAAGTTATTGTAGCCTTAAGAAACAAAGTTTGTGAAACATCTATTTTGTTTACTCAGTTGTGAAGATGAAGATACACCAAAATCCAAGGCAACATCACATTTTTAAAAATGGCCTTGATGTGGAAAAGTGCTTTGTACCACGTCAGGGTCTAAGCATACGTATTGTGCACTTTTCCTTGTCAGAGTACTGCAGGTTATTTGAAAATCTAAGTTATTTTTGCAGCTTGCCATTCTAAGGATTTGGACATTGACTAATGCTTTTTTATATGTAAATGACATTAAATGACATCAAATGATTTTGCATACCCCTCAGCAAATGCGCAGTTGCGCCCCTGAATGCAGGCACAGTTCCCTTTCAAAAGCTACACTCAATGCTGCGTGAAAACACTATGGGAACATCTCTTTGTTGCCCGGTTGTGAAGCCTGTGCATGTCAAACCCGCCGAATACCTTCGGCTTATAACCTGTGCCAGGCATGACGTCACCGAATAAGGTGCACCTGCAGGTTATAAATAGGAGTGAACATCCTCAGATCTTTTTGTCTTCAGGACCACTTTGTGTTTGCGTGTGCATGTACAAGCCGTAACGAAAGTGAAATAAAAATAACAGCTTTAACTCACCGATATGGCAGAGTTGCTTAAGAGATGCATGTCTCCGTGCGATAGATCTCTTTCGGAGGGCGATCTTCACGAATTTTGTCTTCAGTGCTTGGGGGAAGAACACGCTCGTCTCGGGCTTCAGGGAGAATGTGAGTACTGTGATCTTCTCCCTATTAAGGTGCTTTGCGCGCGGCTCGCGGTTTCTCTTTAAAGAAAGCGAGCCGCGCGCAAAGCACCTTAATAGGGAGAAGGGGCTCGCGTGCTGATCTGGCAGATGCGCACGAGACGGAATTTCCGATTTCTCTCACGCTCTCTCCGGATCAGGAAGTTTTAGCTTCCGCTTCGCAAGCGCGCTCCGCCGCTTCTTGTGAAGGAGCGGAAGAATATTCCTCTCTCGTTTCCATGGAGGTAGCCTCCTCACAACGCTCCTCCAGTGCTCACAGAGCTTATGAGGAATTATTAGAGGTTGTGACGCGTGCGGTCAAGCGATTGCATATCGACTGGCCGCAGAAGCGAGATTCCCTAAAGCGTTCAAGACTAGACGACAGGTTTCTGTCAAGTGGCCGGGGAGAGGAGCCTCAACGCCTCTCTCTCCCCTTCTTTGGTGACCTCCATGATGACTTAACCCTTTCATGGAGCAGACCATATTCATCGCGTGTTTTTGTACCATCGACTTCGATTTATTAGAATATCGTTGATGCGAAAGCATGCGGTTATATGATGATGCCCCAGATAGAAGAGACGCTTGCGGGCTATCTCTCTCCTGTGACATCATCTTCCCTGAAAAAGCCTACTCTCCCCTCCAAGCCATGCAGACTGACATCTGCTTTGGTGGGTAAAGCTTTTCAGGCAGCAGGACAAGCTGGCGCTTCACTGCACACCATGGCGGTTTTGCAGGCTTACCAGGCTGACCTGCTAAAGGATCTGAGCACCGGCGGGGTGATTAATGACAAGGCATTTGCAGAGCTGCGCCGAGCCACAGACCTGTCTCTTCGTGCAACCAAGCAGACGGCCCGTGCTGTGGGCTGTTCCTTGGCTGCCATGGTATCCACGGAGAGGCATCTGTAGCTGAACCTCTCGGGCATCAAGGATAAGGATCGTGCTGTCCTCCTTGATGCCCCTGTCTCGCCTTCCGGCATCTTTGGTGACGCCGTTAATTCCGTCGCCACTAGGTTTCAGGAGGCGAAGCTATATGAAAAAGCTTTTGGGAGGTTCCTTCCCCGCCGTGCTCAAGAACCGGGACCGTCGGCCACCTGGCCCCGGCAAGGTCTGGCCCCTATCAGGCGTGAGGTCCAGAAGGAGAGCGTGACCAGCCGCACACCCCCTCGTAAGGACTGGGGTGGGGCTCGCTGCCCTTCTCAGAAATCTGCCTCAAAAAGACCAGATCTGAGGAGCTTCCTCTCTTCCAAGAAGAAGCCCTGATTCGTGCGTCTGGGGCCATGGGGGTGTTCCCCCCCAGGGAGGGGCGCCTATATTTTCATCACAAAACAGGGCCTGGTCCCTGGCACTCCCTGGAGGCTGGTGTTCAATCCCCGCCACCACTGGTGTTTCGGGGAGCGCCGGTCTCCAATGAAGAGTTGGGTGTTCGGGAATCTCCTGCCATACTTCAGGATACCCGACACCTAACGCCCCCCCATCCAGCCGAAGTGTCAAAGCTTGTGCCCCTTACGGAGAAGCTGGCAGCGTGGAAACTACTGCCAGGCATATCTCCTTGGGTACAAAAGACTGTAGGCAGAGGCTACAGGATTCAGTTTGCACATCGTCCTCCGCATTTCAACGGCGAGGTCTCCACTTCCGTGAAACTGGACCGTGCACATCTGCTGGCCCAGGAGTTAAAGACTCTGCTAGGCAAAGGGGCCATAGAACATGTTCCCCTTTCAGACAGAGAGTCGGGCTACTTTTTGGTGCCCAAGAGAGGGGGGGGGGGTTGCGTCCGATCTTGAATCTTCGCGGCTTGAACCGCTATCTCAGGAAATCCAGATTCAAAATGTTGACTGTCAAAATTATTGTTTCTCAAATTCAACTAGAGGATTGGTTTGTGACAATCGATCTCAAGGACGCATATTTCCATATAGAAATACTGCCACAGCACAGGAAGTTCCTGAGGTTCGCCTTTGGGGGCGAAGCTTACCAGTATCGGGTCCTTCCATTTGGCCTAGCTCTGTCACCCCGCACATATACAAAATGCATGGATGCAGCTCTGGCTCCTTTACGACTTCAGGGCATCCGTATTTTGAATTACATAGACGACTGGCTGATTCTGGCCCAGTCTCAGGAGCTAGCGCTTCGACATCGGGATGTCATCCTAGCCCATCTTCATTCTTTAGGATTGAGACTCAACGCCACAAAAAGCATTCTCCTTCCTGTTCAGAGGACAACATATTTGGGTGTCACATGGGATTCGGTCACAATGCGAGCACAGTTGTCTCCTGCTTGTGTCGAATCCATTCTCAACACCCTGAAGGAAATCAAGCTAGGCCAGAAGGTCACTGTGCATCATTTTCAGAAATCTTTAGGCCTCATGGCGGCTGCGTCCATGGTGATAACTTTGGGCCTTCTGCTTATGAGAGCGTTTCAGCTGTGGCTAAGAGCCAGGGGGTTTCATTCAGGGGCCAACCCCCAGAGGCTAATAAGGGTTACGCGCCGGGGGCTTCGTGCCCTTTCTATGTGGTTCAGACCCCAGTTTCTGACTTTGGGTCCCACTCTAGGTCAGTCTTGTCATCGCAAGATGCTAACGACAGACGCTTCCCTCACAGGCTGGGGTGCGGTCTTGGATGGCCGTCCAGCACAAGGGAGCTGGAGAGGTCATCTTCTCGCGTGGCACATCAATTGCCTCGAAATGATGGCTCTATTTCTGGCCCTGAAACACTTCCTCCAGCAGTTGAGAGGCTACCATGTCCTAGTGCGGGTGGACAGCACTGCGGTAGTCTCGTACATAAATCACCAGGGTGGACTGCGCTCGCGCCGCTTGAACAAGCTAGCGTACCAGGTTCTGCTTCGGGCACAGGACAAGTTCCTCTCCCTCAAGGCGATTTCCATTCCAGGGCGCATGAATGTAGGAGCAGACCTGCTATCCAGACAAGCTGTAGAACAGGGTGAATAGAAGCTCCACCCCAAAGTCAAATCTCACAAGAGATCTTTTATCTCACTTCTCGTGTGCCTCACAAGAAGCAGCACAATGCCCCCTTTACTACTCTCTGACTCCTCCAGCTCCCTTGGGTCTGGATGCAATGGCCCACACGTGGCCCAGGGTACGCCTTTATGCGTTTCCACCTATAGTTCTGCTCCCGGGAGTCCTGGCGAGGGTCCGTCAACAAGGGTTGTGCCTCTTATTGATAGCGCCCCATTGGCCGACCAGAGTGTGGTTCTCGGATCTAATATCTCTCCTCGACGGCTCACCCTGTGTGATTCCAGTGAGGAGGGATCTTCTGTCTCAGGCACAGGGGACAATACTTCATCCCCGGCCCGAGCTCTGGAACCTTCACGTTTGGCCCCTGAACGGGACCAACTGAGACTTGCTGGGCTTTCAGTCAGCGTAATTGAAATCATTTTAAGTGCCAGGGCTCCCTCCACTAGAAGAACTTATGCCCTCAAATGGAGTGTATTTGAAAATTGGTGCATGGCAAGACACATAGACCCAGTTCACTGCCAGATTGTTTCAGTGCTGGAGTTTCTGCAAGAAAAGTTGTCCTCGGGCTTATGCCCTAGTACGCTCATAACGTACGTAGCCGCTATTTCGGCTTGTCACGCTCTGAATGACAGGGTTTCTGTGGGCAAGCACCATTTAGTTGCCCGTTTTATTCGTGGAGCTAAACGGTTGAGGTCGCCCACTAGAGCGACGGTCCCTTCATGGGACTTAACTATCGTACTTGACACCCCTGGCCGACACCCCTTTCGAACCACTAGAGTCAGCACCTGTCAGGCTTCTGTCTCTTAAGATGGTTTTTCTTATGGATATTATTTCTTTGAAGAGGATTGGGGATCTGCAGGCTCTGTCAGTCTCCCCATCCTGCCTAGACTTTGCCCCTGGGCTAGTCAAAGCTATCCTGCATCCTCACCCGAACTATCTTCCCAAGGTTCCATTCTCGACCATGCATCCAGTTGTTCTCGAAGCCTTCTGTCCTCCGCCTTTCACAGCTCCGGAGCAGGAAAGACTTCACTTACTGTGTCCAGTACGTGCTCTTAGGATCTACGTCCACCGCACTAGCCAGTGGCGTAAGTCAGAGCAGCTCTTTATTTGCCATGGGGGTCGCAACCGGGGGGCAGCTGCCACTAGACAGACTCTGTCACACTGTGTGAGAGATGCCATTGCCCTAGCCTATGAGGCGCGTGGTCACATTTCGCGTCTGGGAATCAGGGCTCACTCAACCAGGGGGATTGCCTCATCGATTGCCTTGGCAAGAGGCGTTCCCCGGCAGCAGGTGTGTGATGCGGCGGGCTGGTCCTCTCCACACACGTTTGTTAGATTTTATAGTCTGGATGTCAGTGCTACTCCGGGTTCACGGGTCCTTGAGTCAGCATCCCAGAGCTAGGTCTGAGACCTCCTCGGCTTGTGCGCACACGCTACACAACCTGGGGGTCCAGACACTTGCAGTGCGGCGGCGTTGGTATTCTCGTTCCCATAGCGTTTTCACACAGCATTGAGTGTAGCTTTTGAAAGGGAACGTCTCGGGTTACTTGACTGTAACCCTGTTCCCTGATAAAGCAGGAACGAGATGCTGTGTTCCGATGCCGCACTACTGGCATGCCTGGACGTCCTTCAGACAAAATTGACCTGAGGATGTTTCCGGTTCACTCCTATTTATAACCTGCAGGTGCACCTTATTTGGTGATGTCATGCCTGGCACAGGTTATAAGCCAAAGGTATTCGGCGCGTTTGACATGCACAGGCTTCACAACCGGGCAACAAAGAGATGTTCCACGCAGCATCTCATTCCCGCTTTATCAGGGAACAGGGTTACAGTCAAGTAACCCGAGACGTTCTTGGCAGATCTTCACAGATGAACACACTCTCCTTTAACATTCCCCATAAGTAGGTATCAGTTGGTGTAAGATCGGGAGAATGGAGCAGGTATGGTAAAATTGTTCTGCCATGTTTTTTAAACTCAAAACAAAAATAATGCTCAACTATGAATACTTTTTCCTCTATCTAGAGATGCATTTGAGCACATATAATAAATGTAATATATTTTTATAAAAATGTGTGCTTTATGGAACTTTTATACATCTATTGTATAAAATCCATCCATCCATCCATTTATACATCCATTGTATCTTTTTGGCATCCATGTCAACCCTGGAACCTGGGAACCTATCATCAATATAATTTTTGCTCCAAGGTAACCACACCTGCTGAAAAAGAAACTGCAACATTTGTTTCACTCATTCCTCCTTCAGAGGAGGAAGTGTCAGAGGTTGAGTATGACACAGAGTGCAACCCAAAGGAGGAAGACTCTAACACTGATGAGGATGAAGACCCAGCTGAAGTTGTGGTCTCCTTTCGGCCAAAAACATGAAAATTGTTCCTGGATGTCATCCCCACCTGAGAGAAGATGTCGGATTCTAAGTGAAAATTTCATCAGGATTACCCTAGGGCCAACCCTATATGCCATATCCCAAGTGGATGACATCAAGCCCAGTTTTCAACTTTTCCCTACAGACTTTTTAATATAATCGATGTGTCAACCTATAATGGCTTTGTGCTTGGGAGGGAGATTTATCCATGTTGGAAGGAGGGCAAAAACTACAAGAGGAGGCTGTTCCTTAAAACAACTTGACAAAAGCATGCCATGAATGCCATCCTCTGATGCATTGGTGAGGGACGGCAAGCAACAGCAGGAATATCCATAACAACCAAAGAAGGAAGAGGCAGAAAAAAGAGGTGCCCACTTTGTGCACCAAAAGATAAAAAAACAAGAGGTGGTGTAAATATTTGCAAAGAACAGGAAACGACCCCAGTATTTTACCCAACATGCTCATAAGAGGACAAAACTGATGAATGATGGGATGCCACTAGTCCTTTCACAGCTACTTAAGAAAATTGTAAATGTGTCCATACTGTGTTTACAGTATTTCAAACATTACTTTTGTAATATAGTTAAGTTTTTCCTGTGTATATTTGAGGTTTTCTTTTCAATAAATAAAGCCTACCGGTCAGTTTTGACAGGAAATATGTTATTTTGTGCCACAATTTAGAAAATGTATCTGGTTTAAAAAAATATATTTTGGAAAAAATTTCAGGGAAATACTGTGTGATAAATAGTACGATCGGTTTCATTTTAGTGTTTGTTATAGTAAAAATAATATCTTTATAATGTTAATTTTCCCTAAAGAAATTATTGGTATGACCTCAAGTAAATGAGGCCCGCAGGGCATACAGAGCAAATTCAAGTTTAAAAGTTGTAAGGTTGTAAGAGCTCGAGTTGATAAAAGATCAAATATAACTTTAGGTGATATTATATGTATTATTGTGGATTTATAATGAAATATAATTATCTGGTCAAAAGTAACCAGAAACATTATGAGGGTGAGCCAAAAATGATAAAAACATGAGGATTAATTGTCTGAAGAAAATCTTATATTTACAGTATGTCACAAAATGTCACCCCTCACATCTCACAATTTATGTCACCCCATAAATTCAGTCAGTGTAACGTTTGTATGGCAGTGTAAATTTATTGTCATCTCAAAATAACTAAAAATACAGCCAATAATAGCTGAACCCCTGGCAACAAAAGTGAGTACACCCCTAAGTGAAAATGTGAAATGTCAATATTTTGTGTGGCCACCATCATTTTCCAGCGCGGCTTGAATTCTCTTGGCCATGGAGTTCACAAGATCTTCACAGGTTGCCACTGGAATCCTCTTCCATCACAACATCACGGAGGTGGTGGACGTTTGACACCTTGTGCTCCTCCACCTTCCTTTTCAGGATGCCCCAGAGGTGTTCTATGCGGTTTAGGTCTGGAGACATGCTTGGCCAGTCCATCACCTTTACCCTCAGCCTCTTTAGCAAGCCAGTGGTCATCTTGGAGGTGTGTTTGGGGTAATTATCATGCTGAAACACTGCCCTGCGGCCCAGTTTCCGGAGGGAGGGATCATGCTCTGCATCAGTATGTCACAGTACATGTTAGAATTCATGTTTCCCTCAATGAACTGTAGCTCCCCAATGCCAGCAGCACTCATGCAGCCCCAGATCATGACACTCCCACCACCATGTTTGACAGTAGGCAAGACACACTTGTCTTTGTACTCCTCACCTGGTTGCCGCCACACATGCTTGACACCATCTGAACCAAATAGGTTTATCTTGGTCTCATCAGACCAGAGGACATGGTTCCAGTAATCCTGGTCCTTAGTTTTCATGTCTGCAGCAAATTGTTTGCGAGGTTTCTTGTGTATAATCTTTAGAAGAGGCTTCCTTCTAGGACGACAACCATGCAGAGCAATTTGATGCAGTGTGCGGTGTACGGTCTGAGCACTGACAGGCTGACCACCCATCCCTTCTATCTCTGCAGCAATGCTGTACGCACTCATCCGTCTGTTTTCCAAAGCCAATCTTTGGATCTGACGCTGAGAACGTGCACTCAGCTTCTTTGGCCGACCATGGCGAGGCCTGTTCTGAGAAGAACCTGTCCTCTTAAAGCGCTGGATGGTCTTGGCCACAGTTGTGCTGCAGTACAGTTGCAGAGTGTTGGCTATCTTCTTATAGCCTAGGCCATCTTTATGTAAAGCAACAATTTGTTTTTTCAGGTCTTCTGAGAGTTGTTTGCCATGAGGTGCCATGTTGAATTTTGTGTGGCCAGGTTGAGACAGTGTAACACTAATGAGTCACATGACAAAGGGGAAGGAAAATGACTAATTGTGCTCAATTTGTACATTTTGCCAGGAGATCAGTTATTACTGGCTGTATTTTTAGTTATTTTGAGGGGACAATCCATTGTGTCAAAGAGTCATTTATGCAGTGTTGTTACAAAAGTTTCAGCATTGTCTCCAAATCAGCCATCTTCAACCAGCTCATTAATTATGGAACATCTTTTTCACTCAGTCATCTGCACTTAGAGCTCCTCTTCAGTCCACTGCCACCTTGTTTTCATTTGCTTAGGTGTTAATCCTGGGTTTTATATATATTATTCAGTTGAATTCTTATACTTCTGTCACAACGACTGAATTCTTTTTCCGCCCATTTACTGCCCTGACACTTTGATGTCTAACTTGGTGTATAAATGTATTTTTCTTTTTTTTAATTTCCTAATTTGCTTATTCTTGCACCAAATAAAAACATGGCTGATTGAGAACAGTCACAAACTTTTGCCACACCATATGTTGTATTTCCCTCTTGAAAGAGTTTTCTAATCCTTTCCATTGTTCCATTTGACAACACTTTTGTTTAGGGCATGTTTCCTTTCAATTAGCCAACTCCAACAGCTTGTTAATGTCTGAAAAGTACTTTTAACTGCAGAATAATTAGCATTTTACACTTGTGCCAGTTTTGTTTTAGAAATAAAAATATATAAGTTGATAAAAAAAAATTCTAAACATCTCTCTCTCTCTCTCTCTCTCTCTCTCTCTCTCTCTATATATATATATATATATATATATATATATATATATATATATATATATATATATATATATTTGAAATACTTCATTTGCTATGAATGAAAAAAGCTTTCATTCATAGCAATTTGAAATACTTCAAATACTTAATGCTGGAGGAACATCCTCTTAGTGTTCATTTAATTTTTTCCAGATTGTGTAAAAGTCTGTTTCTGGAATTCTGATAGAGTTAAAGCCGTCCACCATGTGACTCAGCTCATTGGTTCTCTGATGCCTTCCAGGTCAAAACAAACAAAATGACAGTTAGACAGCCCAACGGACAGCCCCACGAGCTACACTCCTTTCTGTGTTTTATAGCACAGGGGAAAGCCCAAGATCCATCGGCACAGATGAGTCACCAGCCGGTGCCCATTCCAGTGGCACCGCCCCTTCACACACCTGCAGAAGGGGAGACCGCCTACCTAGTGAGCTCCGGAGTGAGCGAGGAGTGACAGGAGATTTAGGTGCATGCCACATTGCTCAGCTCCAAGCTCACACTCACTGCTTTCACTCCAAGTAAGACCTCAGCCTTGCTAGGGCCTTGACCCAAGGTCCATGCGAGTTATCCCCATGCCTGCATTCTCTACCAGTGTAACGGGTTTAATGCACAGGCAGCACCACAACCACGGACACAAGGTGAGGTCTTACGGAAAATAGGTAATTTTATTTAGAAAAAGGAAGGAAAAAGGTTAAGAGGAGGGAGGAAGGGAAAAAGGAAAGGATGCATGTGCAGGTCTATGGGCGGTGCTCCGCTTTCATGCGGGCACAGGCTGGTGAATGATGGCGGCAGACAGAGTGGCAGAGTCGGTCCATGTGGGCAGCAGCTCCTGCAAATTTCCTTGACTGGCATGGACCTGGCCGTGATCAGCTGAACCAGCTCCTCCTATCTCCCATTGTTGCGGCGTCAGGCACACTCCTTGCCTGGGCAGCATTCCAGGCTGGGACTGGAAGCCTTGTCGTGGAACACACAGCAGCCTTTACTTTACGGGTTACGATATTCGGCTCTGTTTGTTTGAGAGTTCCCAGCAGTGAGCTTGCAGCTGTCCTCGTAGCGGTGATTAAAGACATCATTCCACTCACGCCATTGAAGTCTCGGGCGCATAGCAATGTGCCACTCCTCGCACTTTTCATGTCCGTTGCGTGACACAGCTCATTGGTCCAAACAAATGGACCAACATATGAACAGACCCCAACAGACACTCTCTGTTGTGTTTTATAGCATGGAGAGAAGCCAGAGATCCATCAGCCAGATTAGTCACCATCCGGTGCCCATTCACTCATGTTCAGAAGGGAAGACCGAGTGAGCTCCTCAGTGAGCAAGGAGCGATAGGAGATTTAGCCACGCCAGACTATTGAAAAAAGTTGGAATATGTCATTTCATTAGTGTACATCATGTGTTACATTCCACAGAGGAGCAACAAAGTACTAAATATGTGTTTTTATGTTCCCTTGTTTTTTCTTCAATGGGGTCTTTCTTCCCTGACCCCAGGTTTTGCTGTGCATAGAACACCTAATAGCATTTGAATCTATCATGTCATCTTCCAAACATTTAAACAAATATGCTCATAATGGTAGGGTAATATCATAGAAAAGTTTTAAATGGATCATACACTGGATACAGTAGCATCATGAACTAGGCCAACTTACAGCCAATTATGAGCAATTTATACAGCATTATACAAATGCTAGTTTCCATTTAACTTAAGTTTTGACAGCCAATCTTAGTCAAAATAATATCTATAGTCTGAAAATTGCAACAAACTCTGCTTAAGTACCATCATTTAGACATAAGACACAGTTGGTGAAACCAACCCCACACCAAGATAAATCACTCTAAAATATCAGTTTATTTACCGTGTGTGCCATATGTTTAAAATCAAAAAATGGCCAAATGGCCAAAACATTCCATATAGCTTTATCCTCCATTGCTGTTATGGTAAAATGCTTTTGAAAATGCTTTATTCTAGATATATGATAGTGGCTGTGGGGATTTGCACATTCATCCACAGAAGCATTCTGAGGTCAGGCACTCATAAAGGATGAAGAGGCCTGAAGCACAGTTGGCATTCCATGATATCCCAAAGGTGTTTGGTGGGGTTGAGATCAGGGCTCAAAGCACAACACTTGAGTTCTTCTAGTCTAACCTTGGCAAACCATATCTTCACAAAGCTTGCTTTATGCACAGGGGTATTGTAATACTGGAACATGTTTGCACCTCTTAGTTCCAGTGAAGCGAAACGTTAATGCTAGGGCATCCAAAGTCATTATATACAACTGTGTGCTTTTTACTTTCTGTCAATAGTTTGGGGAAGAACAACATACTGTATAGAGATGATCAGTTGTCCACAAACATTTGGCCATGTTATGTATGTTAGAATACTGAAAGAGTTTGTAACGTGATAGCTGACTGATTAAACAGGAAACCTTAAACCTACTTAAGCCACCAAATGATGTAGAACTGCTTGATTTTGAGAACCCTGCTAAGAAAATGATGCACGTTTGAATTTGTTCAATTTCAGCTTGGCTTTTTTGTCATTAAATTTGTGGAATGAATTGTTGGCCTGAGGGTTTTTCACACCTGCTGTATACTGACAGCATTCTGTTATAGACATGCATAAAGATAATTAGAAAGCGGGCTTTTACACAACAGGGTAATAAATAACTGCCGATAAAGCATATGCTGAGTGCAGTATCCAGACAATTCACATAAATTATGTGGATTATTAGATTATTAACTATTGAGCATATTTTTAGCTCTTGTCCCTCCCCTTATCCAAACTGGAGCTTTCTAAATCAGGCTTTAAAGCTTGCTGAAGAGGCTTAACACCAGCTCTACACCAACTACGCTGTTTATGGGCTAATCCTGTACAAGAATTATGGACCCCATATGGCCCTGCTGCAGACCACTATCACTCTGTGTTATTTTTACGTGTCACTCTGTAGAATGATACACACATTGCAGCAAAAGAAAAAGGAATTCGTGCTGTTTGTGATACAGAGGTAAGCTGTCTGAACATGCATGGGTGTTAGTTGTGTGTTTTGTTAAAGTGGAGAGAGATTGTGATATCTGCAAATAGTTGGTACAAAGAGGTCCTAAGCCTGCTGGAAAAAAGCAACAAAAAAAGACAGAGAGAAAGATGCTGATGTGTGTCAGTGTGACTGCAGTTCATGTGCTGTCTTTCCCATACAGTTGATGGATGTGTATGATTAAGGTTGCAAAGTCCTCACTGATGATGATGATGATGATGATGATGATGATTACTGCTCTGAAGCAAAGATTAACCCAGCATCATGGCACTATTAAAACTGTCAGTCACACACACAAACCCACACACACACACACACACACACACACACACACACACACACACACACACACATCAGTTCATAGATGGCTTACGCACAACACTGCTCCATCACACTAATGTAGCTGTTCTTAGAGTTATATCCCCACTTTTTTTTTTTTTTTTAACTATTCACAAGTGAAGGAAGAAACACGCACACACACACACACACACACACACACACACACACACACACACACACACACACACACACACACACACTTCATCTTCTGAAACATTTTGGAAGTATTGGAAGTTTCACAGTTTCTGCACCTTTCCTGTTACTGTACCTCTCTGTGACCGTTCTGTGTGTTTGTGTGACTCTTTTTTTCAGACTTGTGTCCCTCTATGTTCTTTGCAGGATAGGAGGAAAAAACACCAGGTTATAATATGTAGTTTTGGCATACAGAGCTACTGGCATGACATGTTTGTTTGTTTGTTTGTTTGTTTGTTTGTTTGTTTTATTTTGTGGTCACAAATCGATATTTTGTGGCCATGGAGTATTTAAAAGATGAGTAAGTCACAGAGAAATCAATTGAGGTAGACCATTGCGGTCACAGCAACCTAAACAAAGAGATGATAGTAAATACACTACTTATATAATACTCTACTTCAATCTTGGCATGATGCATAGCACCACATTTTCCACATATACATAAAGTTTTATGGCTTACGGTCTTGAAATATTATATTTATGACCACATTAGATTTTCTGAAATGACTTGCTTTGTTTTTGACAAATGGTAACATATGATCATTTTAAGATGTTCTGAAATGTTCCTCCTTCAGATATAATAATAATAATAATAATAATAATAATAATAATAATACAGTTAAACCTTGGATTGCAAGCATATTTTCATTCAGGAAGTGTTCTTGTACAGTATATCAAAACACTTGTATATCAATTCCCCCATAAGAAATAATGGAAACTCTGATGATTCCGATAAAGTAAAAATCAAACAAATTAACCAACACTGCAGTGTTTCCTTTAGTTTGTGTTTTGTGTGTGTATGCACGTCTTCGTTTTTTTTTAGTGCACCCACCGCGTGTGTGTATGTGTGTGTGAATGCGTGTGAAGCTGAAGTAAGACGAGAGGAAGGAGGGGCTACTGTGTAGGATGACTTTCACATAACCACGCACGGCGCGTGCAAGCACAAACAAATAGACAGACGCACGTACACACACAAACACACACTGTGTTAGAAAACACTCTGTCGAGAAACTTCTTTAACAAAGAAGCTCCCTAATGACACTCATGCATGCTTTTTGTGCTCTGATAACTGGATCTTTAACAAGGAACCTTTCTAATGTGAGTGTGTGAATGATTGTGCTTTTGATTTCTGCATGCACACACACGTGGTCACAATGTTATAATAAACAGTACACGCGCGTATGGGTGTTGTCTATACGAGTGACGCACGCACACTGACATGGAGACAATTACCCATAACGCGAGAGAGAAGAACTATTGGTTCAACTGTTGCATGATATGTGACGTGCATGTGTATCACGTATATCACGTATATCAAGACCTTGCTCGTTTATTTAAAAATTTTGCCTGTCTTCTCTATAACGCTCATCTTGTACAGGGTCATGCGGCCTAGAATCTATTCCATGACATAAGTAAGGATACACCCTGAATGTTGTGCCAGTCTATTTCAGGGCACAATCATTCACACACTCACACATTTACTCACAAACTGTAGGCAATTTGGAAACATCAGTTAGTTTAATCTGCATGTCTGTGAACTGGAGTATTCAGAGGAAACCCACCAGACATGAAGAGAACATGCAACCTTCCCTCATACAGACCTGAAATGTAAACCAAACCTTGGATGCAGTAGCGGTAAATAATAATAACAACAACAATAACAATAATCATCATTATTGCTGTTGTAATAAAACTGAATGCATTAACCAAAGGAAAGTCACAGAACTTACAGAAAACTAAGTCTCAAAAATCAGTGCTAGGAAACTACTGGTGCTTGGGATTTTTAATAAATTAAGGGAAAATATTACTTTAATTATGAAGCTGTAACAGGATTTGTGCTTTGTGAAACATTATGCTGACTGAGAATAAGGAAGAAGAAGTTGCTGTTCTTTAATACTATATACACTCGCAGTAACATTACTTTAATAATGTGGACAACATTTTATTGCATGGGACATTTTTGTTCATTCTTTGTGAGTTTGATTTGATTGATTGATTGATTGATTGATTGATTAATTGGTCATTTGATTGATTGATTAATTTATTTATTGGTTGATTGATTGAAAAGTCTTGGTGAAATAAACTACATTACCTCCCTTTGATGAAGCTTGTCTTTTTTTGTTGTTGTTGATCTAACATTACAACAAGCAAAGCAAAAAAAAAAAAAAAAAAACAGTTACCAATGCTGTTTATATATAACTTATTATTGACTGTTCACTTGTTTGATACCACAGAAATGCAAACTGAAGCCAAAGCCTCCTGGAAAAGGGAGAAGTGATATGAGGCTTGGATTTATAAAAAAAAAAAAAAAAAAACATGCATCTGCTCTTTGATCGTAGAAGCAGAGCGAGAACTGCAAACATGATGCTGAAATGGAATAAGGAGGGCTAACAATATTGTGCAGTGTACTGGGTAAGCCTTTCTGAAAGCTGTTCTCCAAAATTTTTAAAGCTGATCTTCTTTTCTCAGGTTTGTTATGCATAAAATGATTTTATTTACAACAGCAATTTCCACTTTTGCTTCTTTCAGCATTTCAGCATTTTTGACTGCTATGCCTCATACAATGTGATAGACAAACCATATGTAGCTAGTGCTAGCAGCCTCTGTAACACTGTTGCACCTGTCCATTAATGCACCTATCCATTAATGTGAAATGTTGTTACATAACATTTAGAAACAGTAATGGTTTCTAGAATTATTGGCAGTTTTTATCAAAGTGAGAAAATGTGAACATGCAAACAAATAGTAAATAATGATACATCAATGTTTTTTTTTTTTTTTTCCAGCAACAATATTCAATATTATAATATATTTCAATATTATCTGTACAAATTTGTGACTGCCCTGCAATTAATGTTTTCTTGTAGTATTCTATCAAGGTTAAAGGTGTTGAACAAGTTTAAAATTTATGTGATCTTTGTCCACTGTTACACTCAACATTTTAAGCTCTTTTATATTTAGGCAGGTACCAAAATGGCTCAGTGGTTAGCACTGTTACCTTATACCTCCATAGGGTTAGGAGTTTAAAACTCATCTGTGTGTTTCCTCCCACAGTCCAAAGACAGGATAGCTGGCAATGATAAATGGATGGATGAATGGATGGATTGATGAATGTTCATTTGGACTACTCGAAACTCAAATTTTCAATAAATGTCCAACTGAGATGACACTACCAGGACACAAATTTCATGATTCTTTAAACATTTTTGTTTCCATTTCTTTGCGTGTTGCACTCAACTTGTTCAAAACTTTATATAGCCAGGTCTAACCTTCAGGTTTTAAGATGAAATCATCTGATTTAGGGCGACATGGTAACAGTGTGGTCTCGCACCTCTTTGGGTCTGAGTTTCCATGTTTTCCCCGTGCTTAGTGGTTTTCCTATGGGTGCTACAGTTCCCTTTCAAAAGCTACACTCGATGCTGCATGAAAATGCTATGGGAACATGTCTTTGTTCAGCTGGTTGTGAAGCATGTGTGTATCAAACACACCAAATCTTTGGCTTATATAACCTCGGTCAGGTGTCATCATTTGATGAGGTGCACCTGCAGGTTATAAATAGTCAAGTCAAGTCAAGTCAAGTAGGCTTTTATTGTCATTCCAACCATATACAGTTAGTACACAGTGAAACGAAACAACGTTCCTCTAGGACCAGGGTGCTACATACATGCAACAACATAAATTTTAAATTTTTTAAGTTACTCTAAAAGAAGAACTATCAATATCTATACAAAAATACACAATAGACAAAGTGCACATGCAAATGTGCAAACAAAGAGGTACATGGCAGACACAACAATGTAAGACATAACAGTACAAATAGCAATAAATATTGTGCAAAAAATTGCGAGGAGCAGCACAGGTAGGTAGGCATGAGCAGATTGAGATGGGTGTACATCAGTGTGATTGTGCATGTGTGTTTATCAGTTCAGTCCAGATGTTATCTAGTTCGTCTGAGTGATTTGTGTGTGTGTTGTGTGTGTGTGTGTGTGTGTGTGTGTGTGTGTGTGTGTGTGTGTATGTATCAGTCCAGTCCCTTTGTGTTTAGGAGATGGCTTGCGGATAAAAACTGTTTCTCAGTCTGGATGTGAGTGCCCGAATGCTTCGGTACCTTTTTCCAGATGGCAGGAGGTTGAAGAGTGTGTGTGAGGGGTGTGTCTGGTCAGCCACAATGCTGGTGGCTTTGCGGATGCAGTGTGTGGTGTAAATGTCTTCGATAGAAGGGAGAGAGACCCCGATGATCTTCTCAGCTGTCCTCACTATCCGCTGTAGGGTCTTGCGGTCTGACATGGTACAATTCCCAAACCAGACAGTGATGCAGCTGCTTAGGATGCTCTCAATAGTTCCTCTATAGAAGGTGGTGAGGATCAGTGGTGGAAGCTGTGTCTTTCTCAGCCTTCTCAGGAAGAAAAGACGTTGTTGGGCTTTCTTATGCAGAGAGCTGGTGTTGAGGGACCAGGAGAGGTTCTCGTCCAGGTGGACGCCCAGGAATTTTGTGCTCTTGACGATCTCCACAGAAGAGCCGTCGATGCTGAGCGGAGAGTGTTCGCTCCGAGTCCTCCTGAAGTCAACAACCATCTCTTTTGTCTTTTCGACGTTCAGAGACAGGTTGTTGTTTTTACACCAGTCCGTTAGCCTCTGCACTTCCTCTCTGTACGCCGACTCGTCGTTCTTGCTGATGAGACCCACCACGGTCGTGTCATCAGCGAACTTGATGATATGATTGGAGCTGTGTGTCGCTACACAATCATGAGTCAGCAGTGTGAACAGCAGGGAGCTGAGCACGCAGCCCTGGGGGGCCCCAGTACTCAGTGTGGTGGTGCTGGAGGTGTAGCTCCCAATCCGCACTGCTTGAGGTCTTTCGGTCAGAAAGTCCAGGATCCAGTTACAGAGGGAGGTGTTCAGGCCCAACAAGCTCAGCTTCCCGATCAGGTGTTGGGGGATGATTGTGTTGAATGCTGAACTGAAGTCTATGTACAGCATTCTGGCGTAAGTGTCTTTCTTTTCAAGATGTGACAGTGCCAGGTGGAGTGTGGTGGAGATGGCGTCGTCTGTTGAACGGTTTGGACGATACGCGAACTGCAGGGGGTCTAGTGAGGGGGCAGCAGGGTCTTGATGTGTCTCATGACAAGCCGCTCAAAGCACTTCATGATGATGGGTGTGAGTGCAACAGGGCGGTAGTCATTGAGACAGGACACAGAAGACTTCTTCGGCACGGGGACGATGGTGGTAGATTTAAAGCATGTGGGAACGACGGCGCTGCTCAGAGACATGTTGAATATGTCGGTGAGAACACCTGCCAGCTGTTCTGCACATTCTCTGAGCACTCTGCCTGTGATGTTGTCTGGTCCAGCAGGTTTACGTGGGTTGACTCTGCGTAGAGTTTTCCTCACATCAGCCGTGGTGAGACACAGCACCTGGTCATTCGGCGGAGGGATAGTCTTCCTCTCCGTCACGTCGTTCTGCATGTCGAACCGTGCGTAGAAGTTATTCAGCGCATCTGGAAGGGAGCCGTCAATGTCACAGGTAGGTGATGAAGTCCTGTAGTTGGTGATGGCTTGTATACCCTGCCACATGCGCCGTGTGTCACCGCTGTCCCTGAAGTAATTGTGGATTCGCTGGGCGTGTGCACGCTTCGCCTCTCTGATGGCCCGGGACAGTTTGGCCCTTGCTGTTCTTAGGGCCGCCTTGTCCCCCGTTTTGAAGGCAGAGTCTCTGATTCTCAGTAGTGCACGCACCTCCGCAGTAATCCACGGTTTCTGGTTGGGTCGTGAGATGATGTTCTTGGAGACAGTGATGTCATCGGTGCACTTGTTGATGTAGCTGGTCACTGATGACGTGTACTCCTCCAAGTCAGTGTAGTCGCCGTAAGTTGCCTCCCTAAACATGTTCCAGTCAGTGTTCTCGAAACAGTCCTGAAGAGCAGAGATGGCTCCTGCTGGCCAGGTTTTCACCTGCTTCAGAACCGGTTTTGAACGCCTGACGAGTGGTCTGTATGCTGGAATTAGCATAACAGAGATGTGGTCTGAGTGGCCGAGGTGGGGGCGGGTCTCTGCCCGATATGCGCCGGGGATGTTTGTGTAAAAAAGATCCAGAGTTTTTTCCCCTCTCGTTGCAAAGTCCACATACTGATGGAATTTAGAAAGCACTGACTTGAGATTTGCATGATTGAAATCTCCAGCAACAATAAACAGTCCGTCCGCGTGTGTGTTCTGCAGATTACTGATCTTAGCATACAGTTCCCATAGCGCTTCCTTAGCATTAGCGCTAGGTGGAATGTACACTCCGATAATGAAAACAGTGGTGAATTCCTGCGGTAAATAAAAAGGTCTACATCTAACAGTCACAATCTCCACCAGCAATGAGCAAAAGCTAGAAACTGGCACAGAGGTCTTATACCATTTTGTGTTGATGTAGACACATAAGCCGCCGCCGCGAGTCTTACCGCACAGAGCTGCGTTTCTGTCGGCGCGAAATGAGGCTAGTCTGTCTAGCTGAATGCCGGTGTCTGGAACTCTGTCGCTGAGCCATGTCTCCGTGAAAACAAACATACAGCAGTCCCTAACCTCACGCTGCGTAGCCTGTTGCAGTCGGATGTAGTCCAGTTTATTTTCCAGGGAGCAGACGTTAGATAAGATGATGGCCGGAAGAGCCGGCCGGCTAGGGTTTGTTTTTAGCCTAGCACAGACTCCCGCGCTTCCGCTTCCTCGCGCACCGCTTACGATGTCCCCCCCTCCGGCCACCGGCATCAGGCAACGTCGAGGACTGGAGGCCTGGTTCCCAAAGCAAGCCGAGGTCGCGTAGCTTCTCCCGCAGAGCATCTTGAATGAAATATGCCGGTTTATTGAGTTGCAAAAGTGTCTGGTGGTGGTAAGTATAAGCACCGTTTGTGCCGGTGTCCATAAACTTTGCAAAATAAAAGCGCTACGACACGACATAAACAATGTAGCACCATTTTGGCTCCGGAGTGGCCGCTGTATGCTACTGCCGCGCCGCCATCTAGGAGTGAAACGGAAACATCCTCAGGTCTTTTTGTCTTCAAGGACCTGGTGCTTTGTGTTTGCGTGTGTGTGTGCAAGCAAAATTATGAAAGAAAAGAAAAAGAAAAGAGTTAACTCACCGATGTGGCAGAGTTTGTTAAGAGATGCGTGCCTCCGTGTGATAGCTTTCTCTCAGAGGGCAAACACCGCAAATTTTTTTTTTGAGTGTTTGGGGGAAGAACACGCTCCCCTTGGGCTTCAGGAATATTGTGAGCATTGTGATCTCCTCCCTATTAACGTGCTTCGCGTGGCCTGGGTCTCACGTGCCGATCTGGTAGATACGCATAAGATGGAATTCCCCCTTTCTCTCGCGTTCCCTTTGAAAAGCTACACTTTTTTCACGATGCTGCGTGAAAACGTTATGGGAACATCTCTTTGTTCTCCGGTTGTGAAGCCTGTGTATGTCAAAACCGCCGAATACTTCAGCTTATAACCTCTGCCAGGTATGACGTCACCGAATAAGGTGCACCTGCAGGTTATGAATAGGAGTGAACCGGAAACATCTTCAGATCTTTTTGTCTTCAGGACCACTTTGTGTTTGCATGTTTGTGTGTGCAACAGAATCACGGTAGGAAAGAAAAACTTTACTTACCGATAATGGCAAGAGTTGGTTGAGAGATGCGTGCCTCCGTGTGATTTCTTTCAGAGGGCGATCTCCACGACTTTTTCTTGAGTGCTTGGGTTTCAAGGAAAGTGCAAGCATTGTGATCTCCCTATTAAGGCGCTTCGGCGCATTCCTGGGGCTTTCGTGCATATGAGACAGTATTTCCCCTTTTCTCTCGCGCTCTCGCCGGATCAGGAAGTTTCCGCTTCTCAAGCACGCTCCGGCGCTTTTTGTGAAGGGGCCGAATATATTTCTTCTCTGGCCGCAAAAATAAATAAATAAATAAAGGAATAAAAATTCTTTAAATAAATAATTACTTGATTAATTAATTAATAAAAAAATAAATCCCCAAACCTTCAAAGTTAGACGACAGGTTTCTGTCGGGTGGCCAGGGGAGGGGCCTCAACGAGGGTTCCTCCCCTCTTTTGGTGACCTCCATGACGAGTTAACTCTTTCATGGAATAAGCCTTATTCATCCCCTGTTTTATGATGATACCCCAGATTGAAGAGACGCTTGCGAGCTTTCTCTCTCCTGGGAGCGCATCCTCCCTGAAAAATCCCACCATGCCCACCAAGCCGTGTAGAGTAACATCTTCATTGGTGGGGAGAGCTTTTCAGGCACACTAAGGCGGTTTTGCAGGCATACCAAGCTCACCTGCTAAGAGTTCTGAGCACTGGCGCTGCCACAGATTTATTTCTCTGTGCCATTAAGCAGACGACCCGTGCTATCAGCCATTCTATGGCTGCCGCGGTCACCACGGAACGTCACGCTCACGGGCATCGAGGTCAGGGATCGCATTTTCCTCCTTGATGCCCCGCCTCTTGCCTTCCGGCTTTTTTGGCGATGCTGTAAACACCGCCGCCACTAAGTTCGGGAAGCAAAGCTCTACAAGCAGACCTCTGTGAGGTTTTTCCCCTGCCTTGCTCAGGAGTCGGGACTGTCGGCCACCCAGTCCCGACCAGGTCTGGTCCCCACAAGGCGTGAGGCGCAGAGGGAGAGTGTGCCAAGCCAGCTACCCCCTCGTAGAGACAGGGGAAGGACTCGTCACGCTTCTCAAAAAAGAAAAAAAAACACCGAACCTGCCGGTTATCTCCACCAAAACGGAAGTCCAAGATAGCGCACCAGGTTCTGCTTTGGGCACAGAACAAGTTCCTGTCCCTCAGAGCGATTTACATTCCGGGGCACATGAATGTAGGAGCGGACTTGCTATCCAGACAAGCTGTGACACATGGGGACTAGAAACTCCACGAAGTAGTCAGTCAAATCAAATTAAATATAAAGATTTTATATAGCAGAGGTGGCAAGAGGCAGCACAATGTCCCCTTTACTACTCTGACTCCTCCAGCTACCCTGGGTCTGGACGCCATGACCCACACGTGGCCCAGATTACGCCTTTATGCATTTCCTTTTATAGTTCTTCTCCCAGGAGTCCTGGCGAGGGTCCGTCAAACAGGGTTTGCACCTCTTATTGACAGCGCCTCAGTGGCCGACCAGAGTGTGGTTCTCGGATCTAATATATCTCCTTGACGGCTCACCCTGGGTGCTTCCAGTGAGGACGGATCTTCTGTCTCAGGCGCAGGGGACAATATTTCATCCCCGGCCCGAACTCTGGAACCTTCACATTTGGCCCCTGAAGGGGACCAACTAAGACATGCTGGTCTTCCAGCCACTGTAATTGAGAATATTCTAAGTGCTTGGGCTCCCTCCACTAGAAGAACTTATGCCCTCAAATGGACTGTATTTGAAAGTTGGTGCATGGCAAAACATGTAGACTCAGTCCACTGCCGAATTGTTTCAGTGCTGGAGTTTCTGCAAGAAAAGTTGTCCTCGGGCTTATGACCTAGTACTCTCAGAATGTACATAACTGCTATTTTGCTTGTCATGTTCTGACCGATGGGGTTTCTGTGGGAAAACACCCTTTAGTTGCCTATTTTATTCATGGAGCTAAACGGTTGAGGCCCCCCACTAGAGTGACAGTCCCTTCGTGTGACTTAGCTATTGTGCTCGAAGGTCTGATTGACACCCCTTTTTGAACCATCTGTCAGGCTTCTGACTCTTAAGATGTTTTTTCTTATGGCCATTACTTCTTTGAAGAGATTTGGGCATCTGCAGGCTTTGTCAGTCTCCTCATCCTGCCTAGACTTTGCCCCTGATCTAGTCAAAGCTATTCTGCATCCTCACCCGAACTATCTTCTGGATAGCAGGAAAGACTTCATGAACTGTGTCCAGTATGTGCTCTTCAGATTTACGTCCACCGCACTAGCCATTGGCGTAAGTCAGAGCAGCTTTTCATTTGTTATGGGGGCCGCAACCGGGGGGCAGCCACCACTAGACAAATGCTGTCACATTGGGTGAGTGATGCTATTGCCCTAGCCTACGAGGTGCGTGGTCACACTTCGCCTCTAGGAATCAGGGCTCATGCGACCAGGGGGATTGCCTCAAGAGGTGTCCCCTTGCAGCAAGTGTGTGATGCTGCAGGTTGGTCCTCTCCGCACACATTTGTCAGATTTTATAGTTTGGATGTCCATGCTACTTCGGGCTCACGGGTCCTCGAGTCAGCATCCCAAAGTTGTGTGGCTGGACGTCCTTTCAGACAATAATTGACCTGAGGATGTTTCCGGTTCACTCCTATTTGTAACCTGCTGGTGCACCTCATCAGATGATGTCACCTGACCGAGGTTATATAAGCCAAAAATTTGGCGTGTTTGATACACACATGCTTCGCAACCGGCTGAACAAAAACATGTTCCCATAGCATTTTCACGCAGCATCTCGTTCCGGCTTTTTCAGGAAACAGGGTTATAGCAAATTAACCCGAAACGTTTCCTCCTACAGTCCAAAGACATGGAGATTAGCGTAATTGATGTTTTCAAATTGCCTGTAGTTTGTGAGTGTGTGTGAAAGTGTGCCTGTGTGCCCTGCAGTAGGTTGGCTCCCTGTTCTGGATGTACCCTGCCTTGTGCCCCAGAATAAATGGTATAGAGAATGAAAGAGTGAGTGAATATGGTGCACAGTAGATTTTATAATGCTATAAATTTTCATGTCCTACATTTGTTAACTGTTCCAAAGATATTAGATAATCATATTATACACTGGCTATTAGGTTGCCATACAAGCTGATGGTGTACATAAACAAAATATTTATGTTGGTCTCATCTGAGAATATAATACAATGTTGGTTGTAGTTCTAATGGCACTTTAGCATTATTGGAACTTCTGTCATGATTTCTAACTACTCTTACAAACAGCTTATAATGTAAGGGAACAGTTGATTTGAAACCTTGAAAACAGGAATTAGACTTAACTAATCATTATATTTATAAAAATGTTATTAATTTCTTCTCACCTTCACCATCTTCCTCACTTTTAGGGAAATATTGTGGTATCTTATGTGTTTTTTTATAGTCAACAAACATCTGTTTCTGCTTTGTTTAGTCCTATGGATTTTGTTTTTGAATGGCAGTGGATGACTAAAGGGATTTTACATGTGTGTAATGTCATATTTAAATTTAAAAAGACCATAATTTGTTTACGTTTATTTAAAAATATTTCTTTGGGATGTAACTTATTCAGACACATTTTTGATACAGAAAAAAAACTAAAACCCCAATGAAAAATGTTTTTTTTTTTTTTTTTTTTTTTTTACAAATATACAGAGTGATTTCTACTTTTTGGTTTATTTTATTATTGTAAAGGGCACTAATGATTATGAAAGGTGCTGAATAATGTTTCTGCAAAATTTTATAATTTGGACACTGCTGTTTACATGATCCTATACAAGCATTGGCCTAATATTGATAACTTCCATGGAAGATATGTGATAACAAACCATCCCGCTGATTTATGAAATATCTCATTACATATTTTTGAGAACTTATTGTAGTCATTATTATTGACCTTCCAATGACAGAACTCAAAATTTTAATAAATGACTAAATCTCTGTCCCCTTTCTCTAAACTGCCATCATTTTGGACATTTTATACATTTACTTACACAATGAAAATATTGTATATAATTTTAAATATTGGTATCTGGTGTACTGCAGTGACAATTTTTTGTACAATATGCGTGAGCTGTTACTGTGATTGAACCAGAAGTAGAACTGCAGTCCATACGTATCTGTGGAAATTTGTAACTCAAATGGTCATGAGTCAGGGACTACCTGTGTATACGTCATATAAACTAATCATTATATATTTCGTACATACACCCATTCTCAAAAGTGAGTACACTCCTCTAATTTCAGCAAACATTTTAGTATATATTCTTAAAGGACAATACTATAGAAATGAAACTTGAATATATTTTAGAGTAGTAAATGTGCAGCTTGTATAACAGCATAAATTGACAGTCCTCTGAACATAACTCAATATACAGCCATTGTTGTAAAAATAACGGGCAACAAAAGTGAGTTCACCCTGATTGATAACAGCTGTACATCTTAAATCATGCAAAGTCACATGTCCTATTCATCACGTTCATGTTTTTGTCAATGGAAAGTATGTTTCCAGACCTGGACCCTATTGAGCATCCACAAGAGGAAGGTGGCAAAGTGACATGTGTCTAACATCCAGCAGCTCCATGATATCATTATGGAGGAGTGGAAGAGACTCCCAGCAATGACATGTGCAGCTCTGGTGAATTCCATGCCGAGGAAGATTAAAGTCATGCTAGATAACAGTGGTGCTCACACAAAATATTGATACTTTGGGCACAGTTTTGACATGTTCACTTAACCACTTGCCAGTTGCATATAGAGTTATTGTTAGAGGACAGTAAATCTGTACTGTTATACAAGCTACACATTGACTACCCTAGTACAGTGTAACGTTGGATTGTGAGTAACTTGGTCTGCAATCATTTTGCAAGACTTTTTACTAAAAGGCAAGTCAAGAATTTTCAATAAATGTTAACTTAGTAAACAAGTCAGGTCTTGATACTGTATATGAGTAGTACGCATGCATTTTGTCTGCTGTTACTTGATCACACTTGAGCCTGTTCCCTTTCAAAAGCTACACTCAATGCTGCGTGAAAACGCTATGGGAACATCTCTTTGTTGCCCGGTTGTGAAGCCTGTGCATGTCAAACCCGCCGAATACCTTCGGCTTATAACCTGTGCCAGGCATGACGTCACCGAATAAGGTGCACCTGCAGGTTATAAATAGGAGTGAACCGGAAACATCCTCAGATCTTTTTGTCTTCAGGACCGCTTTGTGTTTGCATGTGCATGTACAAGCCGTAGCGAAAGCAAAATAAAAATAACAGCTTTAACTCACCGATATGGCAGAGTTGCTTAAGAAATGCGTGCCTCCGTGCGATAGATCTCTTTCGGAGGGCGATCTTCACGAATTTTGTCTTGATTGCTTGGGGGAGGAACACGCTCGCCTCGGGCTTCAGGGAGAATGTGAGTACTGTGATCTTCTCCCTATTAAGGTGCTTCGCGCGCGGCTCGCTTTCTTTAAAGAGAAACCGCGAGCCGCGGCGCATTCCTGGGGCTCGCGTGCTGATCTGGCAGACGCGCATGAGACGGAATTTCCGATTTTTCTCTCGCTCTCTCCGGATCAGGAAGTTTTAGCTTCCGCTTCGCAAGCGCGCTCCGGCGCTTCTTGTGATGGAGCGGAAGAATCTTCCTCTCTCGCTTCCATGGAGGTAGCCTCCTCACAACGCTCCTCCAGTGCTCACAGAGCTTATGAGGAATTATTAGAGGTTGTGACGCGTGCGGTCGAGCGATTGCATATCGACTGGCCGCAGAAGCAAGATTCCCCTAAGCGTTCAAGACTAGACGACAGGTTTCTGTCAGGTGGCCGGGGGGAGGAGCCTCAACGCCTCTCTCTCCCCTTCTTTGGTGACCTCCATGATGAGTTAACCCTTTCATGGAGCAGACAATATTCATCGCGTGTTTTTGTACCATCGACTTTGATTTATTCGAATATCGTTTATGCGAAAGCACGCGGTTATATGATGATGCCTCAGATAGAAGAGACGCTTGCGGGCTATCTCTCTCCTGGGACATCATCCTCCCTGAAAAAGTCTACTCTCCCCTCCAAACCGTGCAGACTGACATCTGCTTTGGTGGGTAAAGCTTTTCAGGCAGCAGGACAGGCTGGCGCTTCACTGCACACCATGGCGGTTTTGCAGGCTTACCAGGCTGACCTGCTGAAGGACCTGAGCACTGGCGGGGTCATTGATGACAAGAGCCACAGACCTGTCTCTCCGTGCAACCTAGCAGACGGCCCGTGCTGTGGGCCGTTCCATGGCTGCCATGGTATCCACGGAGAGGCATCTGTGGCTGAACCTCTCAGGCATCAAGGATGAGGATCGTGCTGTCCTCCTTGATGCCCCTGTCTCGCCTTCCGGCCTCTTTGGTGACGCCGTTAATTCCGTCGCCACTAGGTTTCGGGAGGCGAAGCTATATGAACAGGCTTTTGGGAGGTTCCTTCCCCGCCGTGCTCAAGAACCGGGACCGTCGGCCACCCGGCCCCGGCCAGGTCTGGCCCCTATCAGGCGTGAGGTCCAGAAGGAGAGCGTGACCAGCCGCACACCCCCTCGTAAGGAATGGGGTGGGGGTCACCGCCCTTCTCAGAAATCTGCCTCAAAAAGGCTGGATCTGAGGAGCTTCCTCTCTTCCAAGAAGAAGCCCTGAGATTCGTGCGCCTGGGGCCATGGGGGTGTTCCCCCCCAGCCTCTATTTTCATCACAAAACAGGGCCCCCTCCCTGGCACTCCCTGGAGGCCGGTGTTTAATCCCCGCCACCACTGGTGCCAGTCTCCAAAGAAGAGTTGGGTGTTCGGGTATCTTCTGCCATGCTTCAGGATACCCGACACCTAACACCCCCCCATCCAGCCGAAGTGTCAAAGCTCGTGCCCCTTTCGGAGAAGCTGGCAGCGTGGAAACTACTGCTAGGCATATCTCCCTGGGTACAAAAGACTGTAGGCAGAGGCTACAGGATTCAGTTTGCACATTGTCCTCCGCGTTTCAACGGCGTGGTCTCCACTTCCGTGAAACCGGACTGTGGACATCTGCTGGCCCAGGAGTTAAGGACTCTGCTAGGCAAAGGGGCCATAGAACATGTTCCCCTTCCAGACAGAGAGTCGGGCTACTAAGGTCGGTACTTTTTGGTGCCCAAGAGAGGGGGGGGGTTGCGTCCAATCTTGGATCTTCACGGCTTGAACCGCTATCTCAGGAAATCCAGATTCAAAATGTTGACTGTCAAAATTATTGTTTCTCAAATTCAACTAGAGGATTGGTTTGTGACAATCGATCTCAAGGACGCATATTTCCATATAGAAATATTGCCACAGCACAGGAAGTTCCTGAGGTTCGCCTTTGGGGGCGAAGCTTACCAGTATCGGGTCCTTCCATTTGGCCTAGCTCTGTCACCCCGCACATATACAAAATGCATGGATGCAGCTCTGGCTTCTTTACGACTCCAGGGCATCCGTATTTTGAATTATATAGACGACTGGCTGATTCTGGCCCAGTCTCAGGAGCTAGCGCTTCGACATCGGGATGTCGTCCTAGCCCATCTTCATTCTTTAGGATTGAGACTCAATGCCACAAAAAGCGTTCTCCTTCCTGTTCAGAGGACAACATATTTGGGTGTCACATGGGATTCGGTCACAATGCGGGCACAGTTGTCTCCTGCTCGTGTCGAATCCATTCTCAACACCCTAAAGGTATGTCAGAAGCTAGGCCAGAAGGTCACTGTGCCACATTTTCAGATATGTTTAGGCCTCATGGCAGCTGCGTCCACGGTGATACCTTTGGGCCTTCTGCACATGAGAGCGTTTCAGCTGTGGCTGAGAGCCAGGGGGTTTCATTCAGGGGCCAACCCCCCACGCACTAGCCAGTGGCGTAAGTCAGAGCAGCTCTTTATTTGCCATGGGGGTCGCAACCGGGGGGCAGCTGCCACTAGACAGACTCTGTCACACTGTGTGAGAGATGCCATTGCCCTAGCCTATGAGGCGCGTGGTCACATTTCGCGTCTGGGAATCAGGGCTCACTCAACCAGGGGGATTGCCTCATCGATTGCCTTGGCAAGAGGCGTTCCCCTGCAGCAGGTGTGTGATGCGGCGGGCTGGTCCTCTCCGCACACGTTCGTTAGATTTTATAGTCTGGATGTCAATGCTACTCTGGGTTCACGGGTCCTTGAGTCAGCATCCCAGAGCTAGGTCTGAGACCTCCTCGGCTTGTGCGCACACGCTACACAACCTGGGGGTCCAGACACTTGCAGTGCGGCGGCGTTGGTATTCTCGTTCCCATAGCGTTTTCACGCAGCATTGAGTGTAGCTTTTGAAAGGGAACGTCTCGGATTACTTGACTGTAACCCTGTTCCCTGATAAAGCGGGAACGAGATGCTGCGTTCCGATGCCGCACTGCTGGCGTGCCTGGACGTCCTTCAGACAAAATTGATCTGAGGATGTTTCCGGTTCACTCCTATTTATAACCTGCAGGTGCACCTTATTCGGTGACGTCATGCCTGGCACAGGTTATAAGCCGAAGGTATTCGGCGGGTTTGACATGCACAGGCTTCACAACCGGGCAACAAAGAGATGTTCCCATAGCGTTTTCACGCAGCATCTCGTTCCCGCTTTATCAGGGAACAGGGTTACAGTCAAGTAACCCGAGACGTTTTTCTTCTCTCTAATGCACATTGGGATTGTGGGTAATCGTCACCAATGCTCAGTCTCAGTGGTGTGTGCGTCACTTGTATAGTCAACATGCAAGAGTCATTAGAGAGGTTCCTTGTTAAAGAAGTTTCCTGACAGAGTAGTGTTTTCGTGTGTGTGTGTATGTGTGTGCATGTGTGTGTGTATGTGAAAGTTGGCCTACACAGTAGCACCTTCCCTCCTCGTCTCCTCTTGTCTTCACACATACACATACCGATATACATGCCCATGCACGTGCACACACACACACACACACACACACACACACACACACTCTCCTTGGTCAGGGTTCTTTTTAAAGGTAAAGTGCAGGTTTTTTTTTTTTTTACTTATATTTTGTATTAATTATTTTTATATGAATATTTTTTGCTGTGGAATGAATCGTCTGAGTTTCCAATATTTCTTATGGTGGAAATTCATTTTAATATATGTTTTGATATACAAGCATGCTTCCGAAACAAATTATGCTCACAATCCAAGGTTTACCTTTATATCCGATTTTCATTCATATAGTATTGTCTCTTGAGAACATACTCACTTTTGTGATATCTTCCTACTTTCTCGTCTAGGCTTTGGGGCTGTTAATGGTGGAGTGAACTCTTGACAATCCAATCCATAATCTCAAATGCCTGGGCCAACAATGACCCAAATATAAATAAATAAATAAATAAATAATAAAAACATAAATAAAGGCACTCCTGTAGGTTATCAGTCCATTAGTGTAGGTTATTAGCCCACCAGGAGCAACCTTGACTATGCCCCATTCTATGGGTCTTTATTACTCTGGCCAACAGGCAAATCAAAGTACAGGGTCATGAGATCATCATTCTAAAGCTAGAATGTAGATTTGAAGTCAAAATGTCTGTTATTCCTCTCAGGTGGATATTTAAAAATGAGTAAGGTGCAATAAAAAAAGAGGTTTTCAATCCCATTTTCACCTTCCAATGTCTGTCTGACCCAGACAAAGTTAAGGCGTGTGCTACATTGCTTATTCATTACCACCTTTTATTATTTCCTTCTAATACAAAAAAAAAAAAAAAAAAAACTTTCCCATGGGACTTGACCTATGAAATGTGCTTGGGTAGGTTAAAAAAAAAAGGTTGAATACTTGGTTTTACATCAAATTATTACCGCATAGCCTTTTGTAATCTTGCAGATTTGTATTAAAAGCCAAAGTGAGTGGCAGGGCTGGAATAACGTTAGCAGTCAACCACAAACGTAGCATTTCAATTTCACTCCATATATTAAAGGTTAACGGTATGAGTCTAATTGGTTGCTGCCTGGATAGGACATGAGGACACTAGACCTCAGGAGAGCCATATCGAATTGACTGCCCTTTCTGTAATAAAATGGGAGGAAAAAAAGGTCTAAAGTAAAAGATTGCTGTACAGCGGCTGTGATTGAATTTCCTTATCAAGTCCCCCATCTCCACTTTGAGATTATCCTTTTGTTTAGCAGGAGCAGTGAATGCCCTGGCTCATTTTTAAACTTTATTACATGCCAAGGAGGCTGACAGGGCAACCAGGAATAAAGGTAAGCTTGTTTACTGTACCTCACTGCCACATTGTCTTCCATTTTATTCTGGTCGCTTCCATTTCTTGCTTTCACGCACACATCCCATCTAGTATCCATTATATTGTTACAAGATAACTCATCCCATCATTTTAAGCAGCATCAGAATTATACTCCATTTAGCATCATAAATTACATCAAACAGTTTTCATTGCTCAGAATGACCATAGCTGGAATCATTTCAATCAGTTTGTCACTTAGTATCCTATTGACTGCCTCCACAAGTCCCTAACATTGCATTGCAGATCTGGCTCTGATAATTAGACCCAGGCAGATGGATCGATAGTGTCTGCAGGAAAAACACTGGACAACAGACCACACCCTGGGGTAAGAGTGCTGTAGAATAGAGAGGCAAAGAGGCAAAGAGGGAAAAAAAACAGCAGGAAAGAAACCATGCGAAGAACTGAGTGATTTGTTCAGATCCAGTAGCAGACACTAAGGACAGGGAGTGCACTTAGGAGAGGGACAGCATACAGAGACACTGCAGAGAAGCACATGCAGCTCACATCTTTCACTTGCTCATACAGCTCAAATCCTTCCTCTCACCCATACACAGAGGACTGCCTCATCGTGCTTCCAGCTCACCAGATATGTGTTTGCTGATAATGTTCTCCTGTGGTGCAATAAGCCTTGTGTTCCCTGCGTTTGGTGTAATTAGGAAGCAATTTCATGTAATGAGAAATGCAGATTATGGTTTGAGCTGAAGGACGTGTCCTCTGAGATTCCAACTATAAATGGCAAAACTGAAAACAAATTTTGCTATAGTTTTAATTTTCCCCCAATATTAAACCATGTAATGTGTATAAAATCTTGCTTCTTCTTTTTTTTTTTTTTTCATTTTTAACAAGCTTTACATATACAGGGCTGCAAGGAGTGAATATAGATAGATGAACATAAAAACAGCATAAAATAAATACAGATGATTTCACTGAGCACTACTGTGAAAATCTCTTATAGACAATGCAGCACTTTCTGTGACTGTTTACCAAATTTCCATCTGGGAGATCGATCAGTATGATTGCTTTAATCTAGATAACCACCTACAACACCACTGACCTAGGAAGCATTTTTTCAGAAAGGCACATTAACCTGAACATTTGTGTTATTACAAATCTTTCTAATCAAGCAGGTAAGTTAACATGGATTCTCAGCCCATGTTTAACTTTATGCCCAATAAGAGACCCAGAAATAAGAAAATTATAGCTGAAAGTCGATCCTAAAATTTTAAACCACAGTGCTGTTTAATCCTGGCATTTGATTGTTCAAAATTGTTCAAAATCAATCAATCAATTAATTAATTAATTGTCTACAAGGGGAGGTCATAATATTGTTATTATTGCTAAGAAAAAGGTATGTAGTGAGAATAAACATTGGTCATGAGCTTAGTCCTTCTCTACATATCCTAAGGTGACATACTTTTTTAAATGATGGATGAGCTGATGAAGTCTTTGTAAAAGCCCTTCTTTTTTTGGCTCTTGAGGAAAAGTTCCACCTTGGTAATCACCTCGTTGTCATCAAATGCCTATCACAAAGTGGTAGAGTAAAGGAGATGAGGCATCATTTCATGCCCCAAGTCGCTTGCAAGTTGAGAGCAAAATGGGCTAGCATGTTGTCGCACTTAAATTCTTTTCAACTGGGTGCGTCATTTTGGTTTGACCCTCTAGCAGCATCGTGCGGAACAATACCACAAGTTTTTTTTTTTTTTTAAAGAAAGAAATGTTCAGGAACTTACTCATTTGCGGATAATTTGGGCAAATATTTTCTGTGTTTTCATACAATAATGTGAATTTTATGAATGTCCCTCATATAACAGCACAGAACTAAGTATAGTGCAATAGGGGTGTAATTCAAAGCACAGGTTTATATTAATGTGCTCACTCCAATACTTTCATTTCTCTTGTAACTCCTTATTCATTGGATTTATTATACAGATTAAAAAGCATGCTGGTATTAAGCAAAGAAGAAATCTCGTTTGTGAGTGCTTGTTAATGGTTAGTAGGCTGTCCTGTCATATGAATGTCTTAAACACAGAAGGGATTCTTGTGGCATTTTTTTTTGTCATATTATTAGAGAAAAAACTGTTGCTTGTGAGCACAATAAATATACTAGGAACAGAAACAGAACTTGTTTCATACACATTCCACACCATTAAACATGATATTCATTCATTCATTCATCTTCTAAACCACTAATCCTGTACTGGGTCACGAGGGGCCTGGAACCTATCCGAGGAGACTTTGGGCACAAGGTGTGGTACACCCTGGACAGGGTGCTAATCCATTGCAGGGCACACACCCACACACACCGACACACTGACATAGCATGTCAGATATATCATCTTTGGAATGTGGGAGGAAACCCACCACGCACAGGGAAAACATGCAACCACCACACACACACCCAAGGCAGGAATCAAACACTCAGCTCTGGTGGTGGAAGGCCACAGTGTTGCAAGATAAGATATAATTTATGTAAATAAATGTAAAGATAACTATTATAATTACTAACTCATTCCTTAATTAACAGATTAACCTTAAATTAACAAATGTAAGTGCTGCCAAATTGCTATAGGGTAAGAGGAATAGAACACTTCATGACATGCTGATATGAAGAAAAAATAAATAAATATTTGAAATGGCAACCACATCACACCATGCTGTCTTTGATTATTAACTTGTATCAGCACACTCTTTAGTATTTTATTCCTCCATAGTTTCCTAAAACAGCAGATATTTTTCCTAATGAATTCTTTAAATATTTGCATGCTTCAAAGTGTACACCACAGAATTTTATGCAGAGAGTGCATGCAAAGAGAAGAAGTATCAAATTATGTTTCTCAAGTTGCATATTAATGAACATGGCCTATTCTCAAGGGCACCATTGTGATTAATAAAACTTTGGTTAAACTAACAAAATGCATAGATCACTTTATTTTATCCTGGTGCAAGCATGAGTTTTAACCTGTCTAAAAGTTTGGAAAGTTTCTCAGCTCTAGTTTGTGTTTCATAAAATTAGTTCCTTCAGCTCAGTTATAATAATCCAGTCTGGATGCAGATGGGCCTTTCTATTTATGAAACCTTTGCAAATGGTAATGTTTCTGAGTCCCATAGCATGTCAGATATATCATTATCTTCCCATAATTCCACATTTCGCTGTTAAGGATAGCTAGTCTTATAATTATCCCTGGTAACAATAGACAATGGATATGTCTCTAATGTGCTGATTTTCTTTTTTCTTTTTTATGGAAATTCATGCAAAATAAGATGTGGTTGTTAGAGCACAGTACTATTTTTATTTGAGGCATATTATAGATTATTTAGAGAGTTTAATGACAATATTGATTTACATATCTAAAGATTAGAAAATAAAACCAATTATACCACCCCTCATGACTGAAGACTAAAGTACAAGATGGACTTATATTGAATGGTTTAATCACCTTAGAGGTCTGACATGATGAAGCATAATTTTAGAATCTGTTTAGATGAACAGCATATAATGAAAACTATTTTCTGACTGCTTTATTAATCTTTATGTCCTTACAGGAAATGGTTTTAATAGAATCAAGTGCTAGTGTACATCCTGATCCATCTATCTTCTCTGGTGCTGGTCACTGGCCTTTTATTGTCCTACAAATTACAGTTTTGCACTGTATCCCATAGTGATAAGGACGATCTCTGGCTTTTTGCCTTGTTCAATGGCTTGATACCCCTCTATATAAAACCCTAACAGATGGTCTTAAAGCCAGCTTTCCACTGACACATAAAGACCAATTTCTGCAGTGCTGGGGAAGTTTGATTTTTAATGAGCAGCACAAAATAATGCCACCCGTGTAATTTGGTGCAAACGTCCCACAGTTCCTTGGCGGAAACGGTGAAATCGGAGCAGAACAAACTTCATTACCGGATGGTGCACCGTGGTAAAGAAACAAATGAGGTGTCTGCTCCCAAAATGTCAAGATAACCAATTATGAAATGTGAATCGCTTTTACACCATGAATCGCATTTTTGACAAAAAAGGCGATGGTATGGAGGAGGTTTCTTTTGTTGTAAAGAATATTGGAAATATATATTGCAAAGAAAATATTGGAAAGAATATTGCACTATTTGAAATGCTATGGCTAAAGCTTGTGTGTGAATTCTCTGATGTGTATTCACATATACCATGAATTTTAGAACAAAGAAAAGGTGTTTTAGGCACTTGGCTGAAGCACACCACCACAATGAATTTCAAATGAAATACTCAAGAGTTAAAGCAAGACTTTCAGCCTTAATTCAAGGGATCTTACAAACGTGTAGCATTAACCATTCAGAAATTACTGCCAGGTCGTCAATCGTTCATCCACTTTAGATGACTTCCATGGTATTTTTACCATGTCCTTTTTACTGTCCTTTTATTTAGGAATGTTTCTAACTTTTGTAGTGGCCACTCCAAGTATTTTTGCTATGTCTGTAATTGGTTTATTTTATTTGTTTAGCCTAATGATGACGGCGCAGTGGCTTAGAGATACCCACTGTCATCTTGCACATGCAGGGTTCTGGTTCGACTTCCGCCTCCCATGGTGAGTGTGTGTTTCCACCCTGTACCCCGCTGTGTGCCCTAGGTTTCCTGGTATAGGCCCCCTGTGACCCTGCATACAGGATAAAGCAGTATAGACAATGAGACGAAATCTAACATTCAGAAACACGTCTTTATCTGCTTGATTAGTCATGGAGTAACAAGGGAAACAGGCCACACCTGGTCATGGAGTAACAAGGGAAACAGGCCACACCTGGTCAAGCCATTTTTTACATTATTCATGAGCCCCCCCCCCCCCCCCCCCCAAAAATAGGGGTGTATGTGTATGAAATTTTATTACTGAAAGGTTAACAACACGCCTATTTAAAGGTGCATCTCAACAGATTAAAATATCACTAAAAAGTTTATTTATTTCAGTAATTCGATTCAAAAAGTGAAACTCATATATTACACAGATTCATTACACACAGACTGATATATTACAAGTGTTTATTTCTTTTCATTTTGATGATTATGGCTTACAGCTAACAAAAATCCAAAAAACCCTAAATGTATTAAAAAACTTTTACTCATGTTGAAAAACGCTTGCAGACCAAGTTACTCGCAATCCACGGTTCCCCTATATTGTGAAAAAGTTCAATATTTGAAAATCATGGTGTCACACCCTAACATCACCTAATTAACTTTAAATGGTCTCTCAGTCTGGTTAAGTATGCTACACAGTCATGGGGAAGACTGCTGACTTGACACACTGGCTGTATGTGTCAAGTCTGCTATATCCAAGCACATTAATGGACGATTGGATAAAAGGGAAAAAATGTGGTAGGAAAATGTGCACAATCAACAGGAATAACTGCAGAGAGGATTGTGAAATTAAGCCCATTCAAGAATTTGGGGGAGATTTACAAGGAGTGGACTGCAGCTGGAGTCAGTGCTTCAAGAGCCACCATGCAGATGTATCCAGAACATGGGCTACAGTTGTTTGAGGTATAGTGTAAAGTTTGCACAGCAATTTAGAGCAATTCATGCTTCCCTCTGCTGACCAGCTTTATGGAGATGCTGATTTAATTTTCCAGCAGGTCTTGTCACCTGCTCACACTGCTAAAAGTACTAATCCCTGTGTTTGATTGGCCAGCAAACTACCCCCTATAGAGAATCTATGGGGTATTGTGAAGATGCGTTTCCATAATACCTCAGCAGTGATACAGACTGATTGCCCCTATCCCATATCGCATTCCTGAAGTAATTCATGCAAAGGGAGCCTCGACCAAGTACTGAGTGCTGTAGATGTTCATACTTTTCAGTAGTCAATTTTTGTCAAAAAATTTTTATTTAATTATTCATCTATTTTTATTGGTCTCAAGTAATATTTGAACTTTTTTAAATACTGAATTTTGGGTTTTCATTAGTTGTAAGCCAGAGTCTTTAAATTTAAAAGAAATAAACACTTGAAATATATCAGTCTGTGTATAGTGTATTTATATATGAGTTTCACTTTAGGAATTGGATTACTGAAATGGTACCTTTTGGTACTATTTCATCAGTGAATTTCATCAGTGAATTTACAGTAAAAACATTGTGCCACCTCAGCCTTGGGGAATGAGATCTTGGGGACGTGTTCACCGGATTACTGAGCCGTGCTCAGTACGTGCTTTCTTTTCACGTAAACTGATACCGTGCTTTCTTTTCACGTAAACTGATACCTGCTGAACGCAATTATGATATCGGCAACCGCGAACTGCTAGCAATAAAAGCGGCATTAGAGGAGTGGCGGCACTGGTTAGAGGGGGCTAAGCACCAGTTTACAGTGTTCACGCCCGATGGGCGCTGTTCGCGTTTAATATCACATACCGGCCCGGCTCAAAAAATAAGAAAGCCGATGCACTTTCACGCTGTTTTCCAACGCCGGATCTAAACTTAAGTCCCAAACCCATCCTGCCCTCCTCCCTCGTAGTGGCTCCGATTGTATGGGACCTCGACTCGGAGATAGTTCAAGCGGCACGGTCCAACCCCGTGCTGAGAAACTGTCCCTCGGGTCGCACGTACGTTTCGGAGGCGCTACGGGAACGAGTGACAATAGAGGCACATTCTAGTTTGGCATCGGGACACCCCGGTGTATCTCGCACATTTCACATCCTGGAATTAAAGTTCTGGTGGCCCAAAATGCGCAAAACCATGCGCAATCCTTGTAGTAGTAGATCGCTTCTCCAAGGGGTGTCATTTCATCTTGTTTAGCTCTCTCCCATCAGCCCTCCAGGTGGCAGAAAACCTATTCGAAACAGTGTTTCGCTGTTACGGCATCTCGGAGGACATAGTTTCAGATCGTGGTCCCCAATTTATCGCTAGAGTCTGGAAAGCTTTCTTTCAGAAGTTGGGGACCACCGTTAGCCTAACGTCGGGCTATCACCCTGAATCTAATGGGCAGGCAGAGCGGACTGTCCAAGAGCTTGGGAGGTACCTCCGCGCATACTGTAGCAGTCGACAACATGAATGGGCAGTTGTCTCATCTGGGCGGAATATGCGCAAAATTCGTTACGTCACTCCGCGCCCGGCCTAACGCCATTTCAGTGTGTGCTCGGGCACCAGCCCCTGCTCTGCCCTTGGGATGCCACCCCCACCGACGTTCCTATGGTGGATCAGTGGTTCAATAGAGATTGGAAACAGTATGGGAGAATGCACACACTAAAATCTCCCAAACAGTTCGTCGATTTAAAAAATTTGCCGATAGACGACGAAGGGAAAGTCCTCCGCTCCAGGTAGGAGATCGGGTATTGCTCTCGACTCGGGACCTTCACCTCAACCTTCCCTGTCGCAAACTCACCCCCTGTTACATCGGTCCCTTCCCATTCTAGCACAAATAAATCCAGTTTCATTTAAATTACAACTTCCTTGTGACCTTTGTATTAATCCTGTATTTCATGTTTCCCTCCTCAGGCCAGTGATCCGGGGTCCGTTGGACGGAGGCTTGGTAGAGCCTATGCTCCCCGGGGCTGTAGAGATCGAGGGCGCCCCCGCGTTCAGAGTCCGAGAACTGCTGGACTCCCGGAGGAGAAGGGGGTCCCTCCAATATCTCGTGGATTGGGAGGGTTATGGCCCGGAGAAACGGAGCTGGGTTCCGGCCCGGGACATACTCAATCGTGAGCTCATCTCCGAGTTTCATCTAGCTCGGCCGGATCGCCCAGCGCCGCGACCTCCGGGCCGACCCGCCCACCGGCAATCCCATCAGTCCGGTGGGTCCCGACTCCCTCCGGTAACGCGGAGTGAGCAGCCTCACCTCCCTTGGGAAGCCGGTTCTGGGGGGGGGTTGTACTGTCACATCTGTGCCACCTCAGCCTTGGGGAATGAGATCGTGTTCACCGGATTACTGAGCCGGCTCCCTGTCCCCCCCCTAGTGTGTCTGTGTGTGTATATGTCTTTTTTGTTAAACCAAATCAAGTTCACATGTGTCTGCCCTGTGTGTCCCTATTTATTCCGGCCAAACCCGTAGCTTCTTGTCTGTTCACCGTTGTGCACGCGTCTTTGTTTGTATGTTTATGAACTGTGCGTTGTCTCGTTTCTCCCCCCAGGACTGAGAGATTTATGCCCCGAGCGACAGGAGAGAACTGGTAACTAAGTTCAAGTTCAAAGCTGACGGACTCTCGGCTTCCGGTTATTAGTCAGCGACGAATGTCGCCTTTCCTTTTGTGTTTTCTTTTGTTTTCACTAGACCAGTCCAGGGGGAGTTATCCACAGGGAAATTGTGGTTCTTGTTTGTGAATCGTCTTTTTTTGTTCTAGTTCTCGCAAAGACTCAATAAAATACATGAACCCTGCATCTGTGTCCGCCCTCGTTCCTGAAGACATGACACATTGGTGAATTGTGACCTGTAAATTCATGAACCTCTGTCTTATGAACCAATAGAAAACAGGTGGTTGAGACTATAGACTGTTTAATTGAATAATTACATGAATGAATGAGAGCTGCTTTTAGGTTGTGGCCACACTAGTATTTTATTTCAATGTTTTCTTGGAAAATAAAAATGGAAAGGAAAAGAAGCCATTTTATCCACACCCATATGCTAGTGACTTGGGGAAAGAATTCCTTTTTCTCTGTCTGCCAAGATTTTCTTGTCAGCAATGTTGATACCACTGTCCACTGACAAGTAATACAATTATTTTGTGCATTTTTTGCATGTGAATGTGTTATAGTGGTATTGTACAAGATTAGGTCATTCGACTGTGTGTGTGTGTGTGTGTGTGTGTGCCAGTTTTAAGAGGGTGCGTTTTGACAGGGTTGGTCTTTACTGGGCGCAGTTGCGTGCAAGGAGAGGGGCAATGTTTGAAGTCTCCCACCTGTGGTATGAGCGAGAAGGGAAGAGACAGGGAGTAGAAACACCTTCAGGCCATTCCTGACTCCTCTTCACATCCCTCCAACTTCCTGCTCAGTTTCTGACAGCAGCTTCAGACTGTGAGAGGGAAAAATCTCCCCCCTTTATGCTTCTGGCCTGTATACCATTCTCTCTCTCTCTCTCTCTCTCTCTCTCTCTCTCACACACACACACACACACACACACACACACACACACATGCACACTACAGCTGCACTATCACTTTTTAAAAAAGTGATAAAAACTTTTTTGTTACTTTTCATTTTTACTTGTTATCCTTCACACTTGCTTGCTGCTCTTTTTTTTCTAACACTTACAGGATAAGTATAAATACACTTATATTCATGTTCAGCCACATTTATATTTTTAAAAGTAGTGATTAATATGTGAAAAAATATATTTTCATTCTATTCAAATTAAAATTAAGCTAAGAGTCAGAGAATTGTATGCTGGTCTTACAGGACTCAATATGGAACAGCTACAAGAGCATATAATTTCCTCTCACATACTTTCTCTCACACACTCCCTCTTTCCCACTCCATCTGTGTGGTGCATATGATGCACGATCTGGCTTTATGGGGGAGTTGCTAAATACACAATTATAACTTGCATATATTCTCACTGCATTAACACAGCAGTGACTATTTTAACATGGTTTAACCATAAGATGAAAGGAAATTAAAGCCTGGATCTCGAAGGTGAACAAAAGAGCTGCTGTATGTGAGCGCTCACATTTTTCCATTTTGTGTGTGTTGACTCCTACCATACATGATGACGCCTTCCCTGCGATTGAGGTAAGAATAAACCATTCGTGTCTGCCAGGATACTCAAATGTCAAGATTTTTTTAAAGCCTCTCGTGGCAGTAAGTCAACATGATACCACATGTATATTTCAAAAGGTTTTATGTACATGTTTGTGTGCTAGGCACAGGTTTCTTCACCTTTGTTCTAGAGACGAATGAAGGCTAAGGGAAATAGTAAGAGAACAGCGAGAGATATAAATAGCTGTGGCGATATGGGGGATCTGGAGACACAGACCAGAAATCTGGACAGCCTTTCAGTGGCATGTTGATTCATGGAAAAGATACAAAATCCAAGGCATCCCTACCCTTCCATTTCTACTGAAGTGTTATAAAATTATTAGGAACACTTAAAATGATTACATCTGCACCTAGTATATTGTGCTGCATCACCATATTTATGCATATTCATAAATATTAATGTAGAAAACAGATTAGTCAAAGCACATCCATTAGTTATGCGTGTATTGTGAAGCACTCTATAAGCCTATTGGAAAAAGTCATGAATAATGCATAATACAATATACATTACCTATATATATGTATTGCACTCATGCATATGTGAGCAATGCTGTCAGCAAAAGTGCTGAATAAACAGATCACTACATAGTCGCTACATAATCTATCTCTTATTGACCACTGTGCATCATTGCAAGCATTTAAAACAAATGCATGTGTTTTATACTTGAGACTTTACACACATGACAATGGAGATTTCCATCAGTCCTCTCTGTGAGAAGGACACTGATACCGTACATGGGCAGCACTCCTTGCTAGCTTTAGTGGGCAAGTCTCACATTGTAAAGGAAAGAAGAAGTGAATAGATGTAAAAGAGGTGTTTACAATTGGAAAACATGAATAAATATGTTCACGCAAAAATATGTTCTACTGGCCAGGCTCATTATAACAACTTTATATAATTCAGGGGGAAAAGAAACATGAAGCTGAAATGACTAAGATGACCAATGTTAGTAGCAGACATTGGTCTGATTTATTTACTGTAATATTATGATTGCAGACCTAGATTTGTGAGAATAAAGCAAAGAAAAGCCAATGATTTTCATTAAGTTTCCAAGCCAGTATAGAAACATTTTACTCACAAAGAAAGATATTTGTTTACTAATTGCCTTCTAGCTAGATTCAAGAAATGGCTGTTAGCTTGCATTTACAATGCTGCACTAGATGAATACTAGGAGCTATATTTGTATAAACTGAGCAATAATCTTTAAAAAAAAAAAAAAAAAACTAATGCTCACTTACAATATGGTTGACACCAAAGTTTGCATCACATGGAAAATAAAAGAGAGTGAAGGAGATTTATTATTTTCATTATTTCTCTTTAGTGTCTGCCTGGTCAATTGAGAAGACATTGGATCTCCTTAGCTTCTGTCTGTCTGGACTTATGTGGACAATATAAGATAATAACTAAATAGTATATTGGTATATACTTGATATATTTGCTAATAGCCACTCCCAAACAAGTAGAAACAAATAATTTATGTATTACAATTTCTTAGGCAAAATTTAAGCCAGTTTTGTCTTATTATTAAGACAAAACGACCTAGTCTTGGTTACAGTGACTACTCAGCTGATATGGATTATATACTGTGGGAACGTTTTGCAAAAAAAAGAAAATCAATGGAGCTGCTGCCACTATGGATGTTGAGTGATGCCAGCATGTTGAGCAGATATGGAAATGATGATTTCCCTGTAGGAATGTGTTGAGTCTGCAATGCGGGAACATAATTGATCGACTGCGACACCCACAGTCCCAAACAACTTATTCACATTGCTTCACTCCAAAATAGCTCAAGGTTTTGGGATCATTGGATGCTCCCACTCCGGAGCGACTTCCATCACATTTATCATTAACAGCAGTGTTCCTTGTTGCTGCTTTGACACCTTTGGCTGGGACCCCAGCAGTGCGATGCTTCTAAGGGAAGTTATTCTGGTGAAACAGTACTTTCTCAGCATCACTTTCTCCCACTTTATCTCTTCGAGTCTCTGAGTCACAACTCCGTCTGAGCTGTGTTGAAAAATCAAGCAGTTTCAATTTCAGTTTCAAACTTTCCTTTTCCTGGATGGAGAAAAAGTTCTTCAATTTTACAGTATACTTTTATTCAAGTTGTGCTTTATTCATCAATAGCCAAGACAATTTTATGTAATTTATGAAGTTTCTATTGATAAATTTTGTTTGAAAATAATAAAAAAAAATATTTCTGCAATCAGCTTGTTTGTCATTGATTTTTTAAAACACTGTAGGCAATATATACACATTGCTATTGCTTATACATATAGAAATTACATTTCAAGACTTATGCATGGCATTTAAAAAAAACATACAGTGTGATTACATGCAACATGCCATCACAGGCAATATTTTAATAGCTTTGCTTCATCATTGTACAATGTAAGTGAGTAGCTTTTAAAATTTATATAAAATCCATCAGCCGCTTATGTATGAACTTGTGTATAAATAGGTTCACAAGTTTCCTATTAAAAATATAATGTCTCGACGCAAGGTAACACTGCCAGTAGTAAATTTCCTGATCAATAGAGTGAGCTACTATATGTAGTGATGCTATATACTGTAACATGCTATGATCAAATGACCTTGATGTGTTTATAAAGCACTCTGGCCAATGTCTTTTATGCTTGAAGTAGTTATCAAGGAAGTGGCATTTACACTTTATGTAGTAAAGTAGGTCAAGGCTTTTATGCACTACAACACTTGAACTACTTGTAGCTTTTAAACCATGAATTCTCTGAAAAGGGGGTTATTTTCCTGTAGCATTTCTTGTCGTTGAAAACTTTGCATTTTGTGTGTATCTTTTATTTGTCTTCTCTTTGCACATAGTGAACTTTAAGTATTTATGCTAAATTGCTGTTATTATTTTAAGTATCTTAAAATGTAATATATCAAAATTCCCTGCCAAAAGACACGTATTAAAATGACAAAGGTCAAGTTACCACCCTAGTGACAAAAGGCATGCTTTATGTTTTTCTAAGCATACACATGCAAATGGCTTCTACTCTGTAGTGCAAATGCATTAACTGGAAGTCATAATCTAAAAAGCTCCCGTGAGTAGTATCCAAAAATAAAAGTCACGTTTAAGAAAAAAAAAAAGCGCCCCCCCCCCCCCCTACACCCCTCTTTTTTTGCCTTGATCATGTCAAGAGTGATATCCCCGAGAGCATTTTTCCCTGAAAACACTCATTACAAATGTCATTAATTTCCTAATTAGTGCCTTTACCTTTTTGAAGCGGACAACAGGGAATTAAAGTGGCCTCTGACAGTGTGTCATGAGCCGAAAATTCGCTCAAAAAAAAAAGAGACCGGTAAAAGGCCTGATACAACGTTTTTAATATTTCATGTAATTATCCGACAGAGGGCGCTGCTCCCCTATCAGGCGGAGGATAGATCCCGCATACTGCAGCACTGCACATTTTCATTACGGATGAGTGTGGTGTAATTAGTACAGTGTTTAGTGCGGTAATATGCGGCTTTGGACGTGGTATAAATTAAAGCATATGATCTATGGAAGTATGCGGTCTACTATTATCATCACGCGCGTTTATAAAGTAAATTAAGTACTTGTGGTGTCGGGATAACCTATCCTCAGAGTAGGGAGCAACCTATTCACTTGCACGCACGCTGAATTTTAAGGAGCATATTTTTTTAATAGTCTGGAAAAAAAAGATCACACACTGAAAGTGGACTTATTTATAACAGCAATATTCAACATTATTACGTTGATGTAGTCTGGATGCTAGAGGGTTTTTTGCGTTTGTACAATGATAAATAGGTGCAGGATTTTAACTGACAATCTCTCTCTCTCTCTCTCTCTCTCTCTTTCTGCACACGCGCGCACACACATTACGCACTCCCTTGCACTCTCTTTGCTCCTGTCAGTACCGAGAGGCGCTGTCCGTGGTGCCCATCCCGGTCTTCGACTAGTGCGAAGGGAGGGAAATGAAGAATAAGAAATAATGAACGCGCAAATAAATAAATAAATAAATAAATAGCGAGCATTTTCATTGCAAGGATCAGAAAAGCAGCTCGCGAATGCAGTGCACGGAGCTGCAGCTTAACATCGGTGCACGAATCTATTAATGAATAAAAAAGGAGCTGGTTAGCGTAACGGAATCCGTCGCAGATAGATAAGATACACGAAATAAATGGCTGGATCGAAAAGTTCACGAGCAGCGTGTGTGTGTGTGTGTGTGTGTGTGTGAACATCTGACGCGGAACGCACAGGCATTTTACTGAATGCGCGAGTATTTTGCTGAGTCGGGATAACGCGGTGCGCAACATGCACGCACTGAGAACAGACTGCACGACATAGACTCGCGTAAATCCATTAAGATTACGATATCCGAAATAATGTATAGAACACATCTACATTTTAGACCTTAATGGTTTATGTGTATTAAATCTCTTAAGATTTTCTCCCCAAAACCTGACTATCAGTAACATAACTGGCACGGAGTCGAATATGTATCTGTATGTTCTTTAATGTTTCCAAAAAATGCGCGCCTACATACCCTCACACAAAGCCGTGCCTGCACCAACACTTTCATTTAAACTAAGTGCTTGAGTTCAGCTGCTGGGAGAGAGACGCGAAGGGGTGGAGAGAGAGAAAGAGAGAGAGAGAGAGAGAGAGAGAGGGAGAGAGAGAGAGAGACGCTGCAATATCATGCGCGAGCGCCTCTCAGAGTGCCGCAGATACACTGGCTGCGCTCATACGCACTCAAACACACGCGCGTGCGCGCACACACAAACACACGCACGCCGAAGCGCGCGTACGGACCGACAGGGAAAAAAAAAAACGAGGGACGGAAGCACAGTCCGCGCGTCGGGATCTCCGCCACATACTTATATGCGAGCTCCTTCGGGATTTACAACTCGTCTTTGTTTCTCGCGTTTTCCCTCTGCTCCGTTTCAGCGTCGCTCGACACTGCGGAGTCTGCTTTTCAAACTCTACTGTGCCACTGACCGAAACGGAGGCTGAGCTCGTGCGCAAGCAAGCGGAGCTGTAAAGTTCAGCCGATTGTATTGGAAACATGACGGATTTAAGAAGAGGGATTTTGAAGCATTTTTTTATCCCGAGTTAGAATGGATTGACATGTCCAAGGTATTTTTTTCTTCTTCTGTTGTTTAGTAAACCACAGGTGCGTTTTAATTCGGTGGCGTGGACATTTCACAATGAGTCTTGACCGCGTTGAATTACAGGATTGTGCGGGGGGTTCAGATTACTGGATGCATTCATGGTGAAAAAAAGAAAGACTGAAGAGAATAAATTGTTAGGGAAAAGGAAGAGAGAGAGAGAGAGAGAGAGAGAGAGAGAGCAGCGCTCCGCCGCAAACCCACCGTAGTTGAAGCGCGCGCTGAGAAAACCGGCGGCAGCACGAAAGAGAAAGGCAGAACGCTTTATTTTTCAGCAAACTGTTGATGAAAACAAGTTTACATTATTCCCCGCTCTCCGAAAACGGTGATTAGAGACTGTGCGCGATGAGGAATACCGGCTCGACGGACTGCCTCTGCTACTGCTTTCTGCTGCTGCAGCTGCTGACTCAGCCCGCGGCCAAGCAAGTGCTGCGCTACCGCCTGGCTGAGGAAGGTCCCGCCGATGTGCGCGTTGGGAACGTGGCTGCTGACCTCGGCATCGTCGCCGGATCCGGGGAAGTCACTTTCACTCTTGAATCTGGTTCCGAGTACTTCAAGATCGACAACATCACCGGCGACTTGAGCACCAACGAGCGGCGCATTGACCGCGAGAAACTGCAGCAGTGTCTGATGATATTCGACGAGAACGAGTGCTTCATAGACTTCGAGGTGTCCGTGATCGGGCCCGCGCAGAGCTGGGTAGACCTGTTCGAGGGCAAGGTCATCATTTTGGACATAAACGACAACACGCCTTCGTTCCCGTCGCCTGTGCTCACTCTCTCTGTGGAGGAAAACAGGCCGATTGGCACGCTTTATCTCTTGCCCACCGCCACTGACAGGGATTTTGGCAGAAACGGGATAGAAAGGTACGAGTTGATTCAGGACAGCGGAGAAAGCTCCGTGCGCAGGATAGGCTCTGGGGGCTCTGCGAACGTCGACTCTCATATGGGCAAAAGAAGATTTGACGACAGCGCGAGTCGGAGTAGCGTCTTTGAACTTCAGGTCGCGGACACCACAGACGGAGAGAAGCAGCCGCAGCTGATTATTAAAGGCGCACTGGACAGAGAACAGCGCGACTCCTACGAGCTGACTCTGCGTGTCAGGGACGGCGGCGACCCCCCGCGCTCCTCTCAAGCCATTCTTCGAGTAATGATTACAGATGTGAATGACAACAGCCCGCGTTTTGAGAAGAGCGTATATGAAGCAGACCTACCAGAGAATAGCTCCCCTGGCGCCCCCATCCTCCAGCTTAAGGCAATAGATGCTGATGTTGGGGTTAATGGCCAGATTGAATATGTTTTCGGGGCAGCCACTGAATCAGTGCGGCGACTGCTACGGTTAGATGAGAGCACGGGGTGGCTTACTGTATTACATAGGATTGATCGTGAGGAAGTAAGTCAGCTGCGGTTCATGGTCATGGCCCGTGATCGTGGTCAGCCTCCCAAGACAGACAAGGCAACCATGATTATCAATATCAAAGATGAAAATGACAATGTCCCAAATATTGACATAAGGAAAATCGGACGTATTTACCTGAGAGACGGTGTGGCAAATGTAGCAGAGGACGTAGTGGTAGACACGCCTATCGCGCTAGTGCAAGTGTCAGATCGTGACAAGGGGCCGAATGGTATCGTGACATGCACAGTGGTTGGTGATGTGCCCTTCCAGCTGAAGCCTGCGAGCGAGATAGAGGGTGACATGAACAAAAAGAAATATTTCCTGCACACGTCAGCGCCTCTTGACTACGAAGCCGTGCAGGAGTATAATGTTGTCATAGTCGCTGTGGATTCGGGCAGCCCCAGTCTGTCTGCAAACAACTCATTAATTGTGAAAGTTGGAGACATGAATGACAATCCACCTATATTTAGCAAAAGCACAATGGAGGTCTCATTTTCAGAGAACAATGCTCCCGGTGAACGTGTATTGAATGTAGTGGCCTTGGATGCGGACAGTGGTAAAAATGCAGAACTCTCATACTCATTGGACTCATCTGTCAATGGAATATTTTCCATTGATCCAGACAGTGGTGATATTCGTGTGAACACAATACTTGATAGAGAGCAAACAGAGCGGTATGAGTTCAAAGTAATTGCCAAAGACAAAGGTATGCCTGTTTTACAAGGCTCAGCTACAGTGGTGGTACTAGTGGCAGACAAGAACGACAATGAACCAAAGTTTATGCAGGATGTTTTTACTTTCTATGTAAAGGAGAACTTGCAACCCAACAGCCCTGTAGGCATGGTAACAGTAATGGATGCAGACAAGGGGCATAATGCTGAGATGAGCCTCTACATTGAAGAAGAGGAAGAAATTTTCTCCATTGAGAACAACACAGGGACCATCTTTTCTACGGTGGCCTTTGACCGTGAACAGAAAACCACATACTCATTCCGTGTTAAGGCTGTTGATGGTGGGGATCCACCTCGATCAGCCACGGCCACTGTTTCGCTTTTTGTTATGGACGAAAATGATAACCCACCAACAGTCACTTTTCCCCTTAACAGCTCCTACACTCTATTACCTCCATCCAGCAGTTTGAGAACAGTCGTCCGGACTGTCATAGCTACCGATACTGACACAGGTGTCAATGCTGACCTCAGCTACAGCATAGTAGGAGGCAACCCCTTCAAGTTATTTGAAATTGACCCTGGGAGTGGCGTTATTTCATTAGTTAGTAAACTGGAACAGAAACACTATGGCCTTCACCGCCTAGTAGTGCAAGTTAATGACAGTGGGTTTCCGTCACAGAGTACCACCACGCTAGTGCATGTCTATGTCAACGAAACACTCTCTAACTCCACAATAGTAGAAGCTAAAATCGCCAAAAGCCTTGGTACACCTCTTAATGCCGACATTGCAGGAGACCCCAACTATGACCTGGGTAAGCAGCGTTTAAGCATTGCTATCGGAGTGGTGTCTGGCATCATGACTGTCATCCTCATCATCCTCATTGTAGTCATGGCCCGCTACTGCAGGCCCAAGAACAAGAATGGGTATGAGGCTGGTAAAAAAGACCATGAGGACTTTTTCACCCCACAGCAGCATGACAAGAGCAAGAAGCCCAAAAAAGACAAGAACAAAAGGAAGACTAAGCAGCCCCTGTATAGCAGTATTGTCACAGTGGAGGCATCAAAACCTAATGGACAGCGATATGATGGTGTCAATGAAAAACTCTCTGACAGTCCTGGGATGGGGCGTTATCGCTCTGTTAATGGTGGGCCTGGAAGCCCAGACCTTGCCCGCCACTACAAGTCCAGCTCACCTTTACCCACTGTTCAGCTTCATCCACAGTCTCCCACAGCAGGAAAAAAGCACCAGGCTGTTCAGGATCTGCCGCCGGCCAACACTTTCGTGGGCACCGGAGATAACATATCCATTGGATCTGACCACTGCTCTGAGTACAGCAGCCAAACCCTCAACAAGTACAACAAGCAGGTAAGAACATATCTTAACTCATTATCCTACAACAGTAGTTACATTTCTTTTATTTTCTAAGTCATAATTCTTTGTAAGAATGATTGTAGTCAGGATTTGATGTAATAGCATCATGCTGGTTATATGTATGTAGTTTGTCTGTCAGTTTGTCTAAATCGCTAAGATAATAATGGCATTAAATGTTATCTGAAAAATGGGATTAGGGTCTAGATTAGTCAGGGACACCTGAGCCTGCTGTGCTTAACTCTTGCTGTGAATTTGTCCTGCTCCATTGAGGCTGTTTTCACAGTGCAACTGAGGTGTCCGTGTGTGTGACCTCTGTGTGTGTGTGTGTGTGTGTGTGTGTGTGTGTGTGTGTGTGTGAGTGTGAGTGAGTGAGTGTGTGTATGTGTGTTTTAGAGGAGTGGATTCTGTCACATATGGCTCTGTTTTACAGCAGTTTTGACACAGCAGTGGGCCTGTGGCTGGTGTTAACTCTTTCTAATGCCAGGTTAAAAAATTCCAGCCACTGCTTCCTGGGATGCGGGAAAAAATCAGATAAGAGAAAGTGGGTGGTGGTGGAGAATGTTAGTGGTGGTGTCGTGTTTTATATTGCTCCTTGAGGCTGAGTGGGAACAGGTGGGCAAGAGGTTACATTTAACATTCCTGTGCACTTGTATGTCTGGATCAATTCACCGACTCAGCCGTGAAATCCCCATTTCTCCCTGTGTCCTTCTTGCCACCCCATTTCCAATTTCTCTTCCTTTTGTATCTACCTCATCCCATTTCAATTTCACTCCTTCTCTTTTTCACTGTCTTTTTATCCAGCCATTTAAAATGGAAAATATGTTTGAGCTCTGCAGACTTAACAAGGAATTCATATTCTGAACCGTGCGTGTGAATTAATCAGTTTGTGTTGTTATTGTTCTCTCTCCGTTGGAGCAGAGAGGAAGAAAACGAGGTAAATACATGATGAAGTCAGCCCTTTATTTTGTGCTTAATGGAAAGAAAGAACGCTTGGTCTGTTGTTTCATGTGTTTTCTGTGGCAGCCTGATACATTATTAATCATCCCCTAACATCGACACGATGTAACAAGCAACTGTTCGTGCATTCGTAAATAGTTCTTTCCAAGAACAAGACAAATCTTTTTGTTTTCCAAGTTACCCTCCCTCTCTGCACACTATGTTCAATGTTTCTTCTTGTCTTTACAATATTTTTGCTTCTTGCACTGATTCCCAGGTTCTCTCACACAATCCCTGACCCCATCTCATTCCCTATCTGTTTTTGCTTCTATTTTTCTACCATCTCCACCTCTCTTTCTCATCTTTGAATCTCTGCTTCACTCTCATCCTCGGATTGCTGCTGTGTCCTTGTCCAGATTACTGTTTGCTGTTTCTTGCCGTCTTTCTTTGTGGCTTCCCCATCCATCAACAAATCACTTTTAGTCCTTAATCTTTCTCTCTCTTTCTCTCTCTGACTCTCTCTCTCCCGCTTGCTTTCTTTCTCCCTTACTCAGGGTTTAATGTCCTGTGTAGAGGCATGAGTGCTCGCTTGCGAGAGGAGTGCAATTCATTGCTTATGTTTCTTACAGATGTCTCATACATAATTAATCACACACTCTATTTGGTGCCATAGCACATGTATTGCGTGTCCACATATTCTGCTTTGATATATTTATTTATTTTGCCACTGCAGAGGTTCCTGTGCGCGTCTGTTTGTCGAGGATGGTAATGCACGGACGACTTTACTCATAAGGTGTGCAGCGCAAGCCTTCCCGCAGTATGCAATTACTGCTTCTTAAGCACGAAGCGCTATCACATCCAGCTCTGTTCTCTGAGTTATCCCTACTGACAATTTAACAGGGTCTCCCTTGATATTTTATTGAACACTATCAGGACTAGCCAGTGTGCCCCAGCAAAACCCATTAAGTTTGCTGCAAAGAATAATAGTCTATAGCTAATTCATTGTAAGGAGAAGTCATTAGAATTTAATTTTAGCGATCGACTGCTGCGAGCCCTGTGCGTTCCCTGCTTGCTTTTGTCTGTGAAATTGGACTTCTCTTGTGTTGACATTTGCGTTGATGCTAAAAGGGAGTTAATTTCTCTCTCTCTCCTTCTCTCACGCTCGCTATTCTTCACACCCTCTCCTCCTTGCACATGCCTAAAAATTTACTTGATGAAATCCATCTGAAATGAACCTAGATGTAATTATCTTGCTCTAATTATAGGATTAAGTGCTCGGAAGTGGAACCTTGGTTTATAAATGGCTTGTTTGTGGGAAGGACATTTATTTTTTTTCAGGGATGAATTAAAAGCCTCGTGTTTCTGGATTTCTGCAGTTGATCATGCCTGTGAATTAATAGGATTTGTGTCAAATGGGTCAAATAAAACAGCACTAAAATCGAAGTAATTGGAACTGAATAGGAGTGATGATTTACAAAGCACTAAAACACTTCAGTTAAATATGTAAAAAAAAAATGCAGGGAAAGAAAAAAGACAGAGGAAGCCAGCGAGCAGCTTGTATTCAGAAGAATGGCATGCCCTTAGAGTGAATGATCCCTGAAAATGCATGTTAAACTGCAGAGTGGTCGTTCTGATAGTATTTGATTTCAGATCCTGTTGTACGACACCTGAGATGTTTCCTCCCTTTATCGCTCTCTCTCTCTCGCTCTCTCTCTCTTTCTCGCGTTCTTCCACTGACTTTTTCTGTCTGCTGAAAGAAGAAAGATACAGACAAGAAAGAAGTCCCTGTTAACTGGCTTGAGAAAGGTCTCTGTTCTCTCTCTCTCTCTCTTTCTGTGTGTGTGTGTGTGTGTGTGTGTGTGTGTGTGTGTGTGTGTGTGTGTTTGGAGGTTAGAATTCCCTGGTCTTGTGAATGTGTGGTCTTTCAGGTAACCTTGCCCAGTGACTTCTCCTTAACCACACACACACACACACACACATACACACACACATACACACACACACACACACACACACGCGCGCGCACGCGCGCACACACACACACACACACACACACACAAGTGCGCGCACAGGAAGCTTTCCAGATTCAGCTTTCTGTGCACGCGTATGTGTGTCTGCACGCGAATGTGTGTGCAGAGGTAATCATAGCTTGGCCGTGTCCCTTGCACATGAGACATTTAAGAGGTCATAAAGTCAAACCAGCGCAGGTTTGGGTTCCAGCTAGCATTGTGCACATGAAAAAAAAAAAACATATATTTGACATTTGACATTACATGACTGTAATTTAACATTAAAATACAGGTTTATTTTTATTTCTTAATGAAGTCTAAACAAAATTTTTAAATTGTAGTTATTAAGTGTTAATGTGCGTGTGACACCACAGAGCTAAACTAGTAAGATTGCGCTGTAGCTAACTTAATTAATGTAAATGGTGATCAAAACCTTTGTGATATATTGTTATATGTTTCAACCAGTAAGATTGAGACACTCAGATTAAGATTAAGATTTATACACTAAAATCAGCCTGAAATGTATATCTGTATGACAATAGATCTACCTTGCTAGCAGTTAACCAGCCAACTGGTTATTTACCACATGTCAGTAGTTGAATTTATGGTCTCCAGTTCCCCAATTTGGGTGAACAGATGTCTTCTCCACAGACTCTGAGATTAAGACATAGAAGATCAGATTTTCCCAGTGTGCACATTGAGCACATGAAAAGTTTTCAGTTTGCATGTCAAGCACATTCAGAAATTTGTACATACTTTATTAGAGCAAAATGTAAGGATTTTCCTATTCCATTTTAGTTGTTTATTGAAAGAAAACAGTTTAAAATTATACAGTCAGGAGTACTCTGAAATTGGATACTGAGACTCATGACATTTTTCTAATGCATTTTACGGCAATTATCCTAATGCTTTCCGCATGTCTCTAGAATGCAGAAATATAATTGTTGTGTGTAAAAGACTCATTCTTCTTTTAGTCTCTGGGACTCGCACCTAAATGGCAAATCTAAACAGCGTGAATATTAAATGTGGATTCTCTGTAATTATTCTGTGATTAAATTTGTTATGATAGCAGTAATGGAAATTGGGCTGCAGGTGTTGCAGCCTCAGCAGGATGAACAACAAAAAAATACCTCACATCCTCTCATCTTCACCAGCACTAAGCCGCGGCTCCTTGGTGGTGAACTTTTCCACTTTGCGTAGAGAGCACGCCGGTTTGCACATGAATAAACACAAACCTGACACACCCAAATCAGGCTTACCCACAAAAATTGTCAGTCAGTGTACATATGTGTGTGTGTGTGTGTGTGTGTGTGCGTGTGTGTGTGTGTATGTGTGTGTGTGCGTGGCTGTGTGTTGTCACAGTCAGTGTCTATTTGCACTCAGGTTTTCTTACCATTGAGTAAGCCCTATGTAAAGCAAGGACACTCATTTGCGTTAAATATGCACCAAATTTTGACCAAAGAAAGTTCTTCAATACATTGAAAGCAATTGTTTACTAAGGTTGCAAAATGATTAAAAGAATTGCCAGCTTTTTTTCTACTTAATCACAATTAATCTACTTTTTTAACTTTTCATTTGCAACATACAACATTTATCTGCATTCAGTATATCATGTCAGTATATCATGTGAAGTGAGTTTTTCCATAGAGATGCTTGGTAGAGCAAGAATGCTTTGCTATAGCCATAAATCCCTAGGTGCTCGCTTCAGCATAGTGCCACTCTTCTGTCTTCTTTACGCTCAAAGCTTTTTTCATCAGTGTAATGCGCTGTAACCCTGCGGTAATTATGGCTACTCACTGACATCCAGTAGTTTCCATTAAAAGGACTAGTGGCAGTTTACTCAATCATTCAATCATGGAGGCCATTAGTTGGTAAGGGTAGTTTAGAGCTCTAAGAAACTGTTTTTAAAAATGCAGTTCATTTTTAAACAAATTCACTCAACTTTGACGATCTTGGAGTTTATATAAAATGCCTTGCTATGTTTACATTGCATCATAACTTTGAGTGCTTTTGATTTGTGTCCAAACGAGTAGCAGGCCCCAAGCTCAAATTAGATCACCTGCTGGCTCCATTACTGTGTTAAGGGGATTTCGATCCCTCGCAAAAAGAGACAAAAGGCTGCTTAGGCCATAATACTTGTAAATACTGGCAGACGGGAGAGAGTTAGAAAGGAATTCAGAGATCAAGACGGAGGAAGAGAGAGACAGATGAAAGTAATGAACACCTAAACGATCCCAGAAGGCACCTCATGCAGGGTGGATTAGAGGAGGGTGCACTTCCACAAACACACAGTTGAGAAGGCGGGCACTGGTGTGTGGGGGGGGTGTTTTGGAGACGCAACATGAGATACAAAGAAAGGGAGTGAAAAAGAGCTACTTGAAATCCATCTGCATATTCAAATACATATTTAACTCAAGTCAAATTTGGATCAAATTTGCACTTCTCCTCATGGTTATAGACTGATCTCTGACTTGCTGGAGCTTGAGCTGGCAACCTGAAGAAATATAGCCAGACGTGCTCATGAAACATTACGCATAATAGCATGATGATGGAAATAGCAATGTTGCTTCCGTTCTAAAAGAGACACTAGTTTCTCACCATCACATAAAAACAACAGTGCAGATCTGTTCTGTAAAACTTTTTTTTCCGTTAGAATTATATTAGCTTTATTGTAGTTTTTCGTTTAAATTTGGGTACATTATACTCTTAATTAGCTTAAGCAGACCGTAAGACCACTCACTTTCTCATTCCTACTCTATTTTTGGCTTTCTTTTGTAATTCTCGATACCTTCTCTTGCTTTCCTCGCTCTGTACTGTAAGTAAATTGTAGTGATTGAATCTGAAATGAACGCAGGCACACATGTAGCATTTCTCACGATAAGCTGATGAAAGCAACATCAGAAAAGAGGATTGGAAAACAGCCAGAGAGAGAGGCGGAGAGGACAAGCACAAGCGGAGGCGCCTTTTGATTGGTGGACAGCGTACTGATTATAAATGGCAGCGTCAGTGTCTTTTGGCTGGTGGAACGTGGGATTTAATTTTCTACAAAGAGCAGCAGCGTGAGGCTTGGAAAACAAAAAAAGCTGTTTTCAATTGGAAAGAGAAACAGGTAAAACCAGCTCTGCTGTAGCCTAGATTCAGCAGAGAAGCGTTGCTCATAGGAGACATAGCATTCTGCTTGGCACATGGATTTGGGGCATGCTGTACTCTCTAAGCAGCAGCTCTGCTTAGAGAGAGATTGTGTGTGTGTGTGTGTAGCATTCACACTGCTGTGTTAGTTTTACATCATTGTTCTCCCTCTGCTTCTCATCTTTTTTAAACCATGTGTGTTTAAACTGAACATCGCTTAGTACTGTTGTAGGGCAACACAAGGGAGCAGTTGGCTGTCAACACAGAGGAAAGAAGGAGCGATCAGATGGCCCGCTCTTGCTTCTGAGCTGCACAAAGAGAATGGCTATTCTTTTTTCTTGGGAAACTCCTCTCAAACACACTTTTGTACCACTGTGTCTGCTTATAGGGTCACCCATAGCTATGTTGTGCATTGTGGTGGGTTATAGAGGATTTTCTGTGATAATGGTGTCTGTTTGTGTATACAGTACATGCAGGTTGACTTTACTATACATTTGGTAGTGATTCTAAGTGATTCAAAATTATTACAAGATCTGAGCATACAAAAAAGCTATTATTATAGGTAGTGGTGTACAGGTTTGCCATACTATTTGGTAGGGCTTTAAGATATGCCCTATTTAGTAGGACTTTCCTCATTGCAACTTTACCTCTTCAGCATTTCCTCTTCCAGCTTACCGACATGTGCCAGATACCACATACACCTTCAGAGGTCTTGTGGAGTCATGCCTCGATGGGTCACAGCTTTTCTGGTGACACAAGGGGAATCCAATCCTAATTTACTCTAAAGACTTTTAAAACTTGAGACTATTATAGACATCTTGATTAAGGAGATCCGGATCTTGATAAATTACAAATTCTTTCCCCTTGCTGCATTTTTTTCTCTTATAAATTTTATTATTCGTCTTTCAACATTTGGCCAAGTAAACCTTTTTTTCCTGTCAAAAAGCAATATTTTTGGCTTTTGGCCATGTTTTGTTTCTCTATCTCTCTCAGTTGTTCTCTAATGGTGTTACCTGTCCTTGCACGCACACACACACACACACACACACACACACACACACACACACACACATACTGGCATGTACATGCACAAAAGCACACACACACACACACACACACACGCACACGCACATGCACACCAGCACCTCATAGTGCAAGCCACAAGGGTGTTGTTCTTTTTTCAACTTTTAACCGGTCTTAATGATGTGTTCATTATGAAAAAATCATGTAAAAAATGTGTTCAATGTTAAAAAATAGAATGTCTAAACCAGCAAGTATTAGCCCTGAGCTGCAGAAAATTACTTAATTACTAGTCGTACTGGCTGTATTGCTAAGCAGAAATAGCCATACAGCTATTTCTGAGTAAAGAAAATAGTTACAATTCTATTGAGTACACAATTATTAGGAAAGATACCAACTCAGTTTAGCTTAGCGGGATGGCAGAAACTTCATACGAGCCCCAGCTGAACTTTGGAATGCTTTTTTTTTTTTTTGCAACGAACGAGGATTGAGGAATTTGGCTCTGATTATGCTTGATTTTCGGCTTGACAGACTTCCTAGTCTGTGTGCAGAGCAGGAAAACTTAAAATCACCATGACCTATGGTTAAGTACATATATCTACCTCACTTTTGAGACAGACTTGAAAAAACCCAAACTATCCCTTTACTTTTCTTGGTTTTCTGGCAGATACTTTTGCAAATCTCAAACATTTATTTACAAAAAAAGCTAAATTAAATGGAAATAGAATAAAAACTGGAATTTAAAACTGAAAAAAAAGTCTTAATATTCTTGCATTTTATGATAATGTAAAGACATATTAGATGCATTTGAGCTTCAGGATAGTTTCACTAGCTACGATTTTTTCTCCCTACTGTCCAATTTAGATTAGCATGTAGTTTTTAAGATTCAGTGAAAGAATCTAGCTTAATTAACACTTTTCTTTTTACTTTTCTATGTGAATATCTTTAGTGGTCTCCAGAATACAGTAGACATATTGGTGTGTCAAAGCCCTAAATCACACAGATGTGGTGGTTGTTTGGTAAGTGGTCTTAAAGAGAAAAAGAGGCATAATGAATGAGTGATATACACAGTCTCCCCAGTCCATTTAACACAATCTTTGATGAAGTCATACTTGTCCTTCACACATCAGAAAAAATAGCGAGTGCGCAATAAAAGAATGACACTCCTCTTACTCCTTCTGTCACCTACTGGCACTGTCTTCCAATCAAGACACTTGTTAGCTGGATGGAAGTGTGTTTATAGGGTGAAATTATAGGCACAAAATATAACTGACATATCAATTCATATCACTAGTGTGTGTGTGTGTGTGTGTGTGTGTGTGTGTGTGTGTGTGTGTGTGTGTGTGTGTCCCTTGACAGAGTCGGAATTTATTTCTGCCACAGAATTAAAGGGCACTATACAGTAGCACCATAGACACAAAATCTGTTTTAACAAGAACATGTACAGTATACATGGGTCACACTCACACAGGATTTGCATCCTTGGTCTTGACCTGCCTCCTTGGTTGGGAAATGCTTCAGCATATTTTGCTCAATGATAATCAGGAAAAAGTTCTGATGAAGATGCGTTCTTCTAGAGAAACTAATGAGTGATGGAGTTATTCATATAGCAGTAGAAAGAGGAATCGGGGATATGTTGAAGTTTTCTGTAAAAGGTTTATTTAACATTTAATGCTGGGTGTCAGTGTTCTGTCAACCATGGTTAAGGCTTCAAAAAAGAGGAGTTGATGCTTTTTTTTATGCTTGTCATTAACATGATAAACTACACTTGTTTTGTAAAATCTAGAGACAGAGATTGAGAAAGAAATGTTTTATATATGCAATAATATATCTAAGATCAGGAACTAACTTGTCTTAAGAACATTAAATGGATCTATTGTTTGAAAAATTGCTGTGGTGTACACGGAATAATGTACAGGAAATAATGTATTAGTATTGTTATTTGAAATAATTATCACTCATCTCTTGTTTTACTTGTTGTGCATGTCCGTCCTCTGGTTAATTCCATGTTTTGTTCTTGGATGGCGTGTACAAACCCAACACCTTATTTGTTGTTGCCACCACCAGTCAACACAGCCCGCGTGATCGATAGCCGTTTCTATTTACATTTATTTACATTTAGCTGGCTTAGTGTGGAAATTAGCAGGGACGAGAATTCCAAAGAGGTTGATTTTCGACAAGGTTATTTCCAAAAGCTCCCATAGCCATCTCGGTTTTATGGTAAATACACAGACAAGTAACTAAAGAGTGGCCCAGGTGAAATTAGATAGCTGTGTTGGCACCATTAGCATTTGACACAACATTTATTTTGACTGGTCTCAAATAACTGTCATCAGAGCAATGGTCATTAAAGACCTGAACAGTGCTGAGTTTTCTTAGTTGCATTTCTATATATAACAGGTTCTGAAAGTGTATGATAGTGTACATACTGCATTTACAGTAATGCAGCTCTGAATAATATTAACCACTGTAGTTTATCAGTTAGATAGACCTTTGTTCTTCAGAACAGTCTGCATGGGTTTGTTTACACCTTAAAAAAGCAAATTATGCTGGGGTAAAAAGAAATTCCTCTTTAGCACTTGAACTGCATGTAAAAAGGTACATAGAGAATTGGAAATATGTAAACATCAGGGCCCCTTTAAATAATGCAACTGTCTGACAGTGGTCTAAGGTGGATACCCTTTTGTCTGCAAAATTTCAGTATAGACTAATTAAACTGTCTAACTTAGCAAAGGCAAGTGGAAAGAACAGGATGAGTTATCAATCATATATAGACATATATTTACTGTACATATATATTGTATATATGTACATTAACCCTCAAACAAGATTGTGTTGTGTTGTGTTTTGTGTGTATCTGTGTGGGGATGAAATGCAGGTCCGGATGCTATGGGGGCTGTGTTCTGATAACAGTGTTCTACAGTACCTATCTGAAAATATATAGGTAGTGTGTGTTTGCCAGTGTCTGTGTCTCACAGAGACAGAGAGAGAGAGAATTTACCTAAGTTTAATTATACATTATGATAAGTTATAGGTAATGAAAACTTTATAACATGGCTTCCAGTCGACACATTTTAGAGCCGCATTTTCTTGCATATGTGTTCATTTTCTGCCATAGTGCCAGGTTACAGTACTATGGAATCAAACCTGTTGAAGTGGAAATATTCATTAGCACATAGTTCACGCTCTAGCTGGGAAGCCCCATATCGATGCGAAGCCACCTGAGAGAGCCCAGGCTATTAGCGTAGACCGATAAATCTTGTTAGATGGCAGAGCACAGGGCAGCTTGTGAAAAATGAAGGTCACAAGATGGAGTTTATGAGAGGCTGGTATAAAATAAGCTGAATTAAGGGGTATCTAGGGTCCCTTTGCTAATAGCAGATGCTAATTTAAGACACTCTTATTGGAGGTCTGTAGGAATTTACCAGTGTGGGATTAGCCATCTGATTCTAAAATATGGAGAGATCATACAACCAGAATAAAAATAAATTAATATGGGAATCATATCAAGCCAAAGGAGAGAAAGAGCATGTTGAAGGAGAAGTACTTCAATAAAACTGTTTTAAATAGCCATGCAGTATTCATGTTTTTGCACCAGAACTTAATATAGAACATCTTATACAGGTAGGTGTATAGATCTGTTTATATTCTTGAGGCAGAGAGTAGAGAGAAAGATGGAAAGGAATCAACATGTTCCCTCCATTAAAGTCTTTTAAGGGCAGAAAACAATTTCTTGTGAGATGGGCCTATTGGCATTTAATTTTCACTGGCCCACAGATTTATAGAGTCTACCTGGACTCTCTCTGCAGTAGGCCAACTGAGAATTCAGACTGTGTTAAAGTCTGCTGCGCAAGACGTGTGGAGACTGTAGGAGGAAAATAAAAAAAAAAGAGTCTGGGGATGGCAGTGGTAGGAAATGGTCCATGATTTCTTTTTTCCCTTCAAACTAGCTTCAATAACGACCAGGCTTGTGTGTGTCAGGATGTCACACCCTCACCAGACCCATATTAAGAGCCCTGCTGAAATTTCTAAGCGCAATTCAGGACCCTCTCACGTTTGGTTTAAGAGATTTATCCCAAGGGAGTGAGTAAACCCAAGCCTTCGCTGCTACTTGCAGTCCTTTTTCTCTAGAGGTGGGGGTCAAAGTAACACTTGGTCAAAAGTGCTAGTAATAAATTAAAGAGCAGGTCTTGGGCAGCCTGGGAACACCTGGAGGGTAAAAATAAGCTCTAGCACACAGTTTTGCGAAATGGCCTTATCAACAAGATTACTATGGTTTTTAAACATATTTATTTAGCCACATAAAACAAAAAAATTGCAATGTGCCTATATTATTTTGTCCTATAAGAAGCATAAAACACAATGGGGTGTGCAATTATAGAAAGATAATCCACAATAATGTTGATTCTCTTTTAATTTCACTTTACCCAAAGTGTTTCCTGAACATTAAAAGGCCCTCGCTTGTTCACTTACTTTCCATAAATTTGAAATATCAAAAAATTACATCTTTTTCTTTTGAATATCCTTCGACTAATGTCTGACATACACATGTTTACAAATGTGTTGTTACTATAAAAAAAGTCTCAATAATAGAAATAAACATGTAATTTGACCTACAGTCAGCACTGCTGTTGCTTGTGTCAATTGATTTGAGAATTCACCAGTGCTGTGACAAAGCTGTGACAGTATTTTTTTTTTTCCATCTCACTGTACTGTAGATTAAACTTTAAGTGTTAGTATCTCAATGGAGGATTCCTAAAAATCCCAGAAATCTCTAAAGGACCCTAGTGAACAAAGTAAATTGAGCTTCAGTCAGTGGCACCTCCTTTTAGTCTTTGTGTGTGTTCCGGGTGGTGAGATTACAAACCACAACCTTGGTGTATGCTGTGGCGCCAGACTTAGACTACTACTCTTTGCAAAGCAGGTGCGTACGACAGCTGTCTTGTCTTTATCCCATTAAATCCTTTCTAAATTGGCGCTCTTCATTTTCCCTGGCCTCTCTGTGTCTTTCCCGTTGTGGCGTTTGAATCGAGGACATGACATTACTATCAACGACCTTGCAATTTATTTTTAAAACAAAAGGCATTATCAGAACTAACATGTTTTAGGTTGAATGAAGGAGCTTCTGCATTCACACTTGTGGTCTTACACAGGAGTCTTGGGTGGGCAATACTAGCATCCCTATTTCTATGCTAATCACTTATCCCACCCCCTTTCTTCTTATAAAAATGGCTTGAACATTTTATGTGTTTTATTATTTTGCCAGCTATAAAAGTCAGTTGTAAACACGTTTGTTAGGGTTCAGCTGGCTGACAAGTGCTGAGTTATGTACAAGTGCACAGCCTTGTTGACTTCCTACTTAATAATTTGCAAAATTGTAGATGATCATGTGCTCGTTCTGTTTCTGAAAGCTATTTAATGCAGGCCATCTGCTGCACAGATAATCAGAAGTTTGATTTTCATGACTCTTCACACACTGCTAAAGAGTTGCTAGGTTAAAATGGGTCACACAAGATTTTTAGCACATCACATTTTTGAAATTATGTTCTTCTGTAATGCCTAACCATATTAAAGAGCAGACTGGACAGAATGTGTGAATACTTGCAGGCATCTCTTATGGTCTGTTGTTCTATTTGAGGCCTCCACAGGACTGATTGTTAGACATGCTGATGATTTGTGTCCTCTACTTTTGAGATCACCCGATTCAGTGGATTCAATTAGCCATGAAAGAGACTTGTGGCAACAATACAACACTGTCCCATAACTCAACAACCAGTTTGCAGTCCTGGACAGCATTGTAGATCCCTGAAAGGACCGCTAACTCTGCCAGCTAACATTTTCTTTCTTTTTTTTTTCTTTCCCCTTTTGATCGCAGATATCAGACAGAGCGAGGATGTTTGAAGACCTAAACATTTCTAATGCTTTCTGGACATCCTTCAGAGATTTGGATGAGGATAAAAAGCAGCTAAGCAGCTTGTAATTCACATTTCCTACCGCACAGCAAGCACAAATGTGTTTGAAATATAGATTAGACATAGAAGAAGAAGCAAGCCTCCAGGTTTGAGTGTAGCCCCTGGAGGCTAATTGCATGAGATTTCAGGCACATGTTATGCACAGCCCTACACAAAATATCAGGGTTTTAAGCAAACAAACCTGAGCATGATCTATGATCATAAAGTTTTACAGCGAACCACATTTTGACCCTAAATATAATTAAAACGATGCCATTTTTATGTTCTTCTCCTGAACAGGTCATATCATTTTATGTGAAATATACATGAATACATATGCATATCTAAGCTTAGAATGATTTGATGAATTGCTTTAAATGCGTCATTGGCATCAACAACGCCCCATCATTGCCATATGGTGTTTTCAAAAGCGATCACTAATCCCCAAAAGCCTTCAGAAGCGTTTGCACATAGGGTCCCATTTTTATGTGATGGCATTTCTGCATGTGAAGAACTCATTATAATAAATCAGCAAAATATGGTGTCCAAGTGACATTTTCTTGAATTAACATATAAATAACCATGACGCAAAGTATGTGTATATGATCTTTTTCAAACAGGATCATTTGTATGTGATGCTTATAGAAATAATTAATGTACTTTGTATTAAAATAATTTCATGTTCTGTATATTTTTTGTTTAAATAATAAATAAAATATTACTAAACTGATTATGAAAGCTGATTGTAATGCATTGTGGAGCAGGCAGTCACAAAATGACTGCTCTATGGCTAAAACTGATCACGAAAAGGACACATATCCACTTGTTTCTAACATGTAGCAAAAACAGGTGACCTTTGACTGACAACATGACTGGACAGTTAATAACTGTTTAAAAGATCTCACAGTATATATATATTTTTCAAGGTTGTTATTCAAATTTATTAGCTAACAATTGAGCTGGATGTTAGCTAGCAGACCAACCTGCTAAGAACGTAAAGTGTTGTAAGCATTTAATTTGATTCACACCATCAGTTTCTTATGGATCATTGGCATTAGAATTAGCTATCTATGATTAGAATGCTAACATCTACCACATAAGCTATGAGATGCCATTTTATGTTTCATTATAAATCATTATTTTTTGTTTATTCCGATACATTTAGAGTTTGGGGTACTTCTTGTTATGTATAAATATGTAAATGTATTTTTACCCATCTTAGCACAAACGGCAACCATTTAAGTCTAATATCATAATTCAGATGGTTTGTTTTGTAATGGCAAATAAATAGTCCTGGAGTGAAAAACAGACCTGATTCTGTTGATGGAGTAATGCCTCATTTAACAGCAATAATGCTAGATTATGAGTCGCATTTAAGCAATAGTATATGTATGCATGCATGCTGGATCAAATAGAAATTTATGTAAAAAAAAATATATCAGTCTGGGGTTAAAGTGTAGGATTTAATGATTGCATTCATACAGATGCAAGCTCAAAACAAAATAATGGAAAGCTGATATGTTACTTCTCAGTAAATGTCTGTCGATAGAGCCACTCCCCCCCCTTTTTTTCTTTCTTTTTTTTTCCAAATGCACATTGTTAAAAACCATCATTCCACACATTGCCTCATCTCTTTCTCTCTTTCCCTTTTTCTCTTGTCCATGAGCCTCTTCGAAACTCCTCTGTTCCCTCCTGAGCCGCTCTGACAGTTGCAGCACTAGAGAGGGTTTGATTACAAGCTGCAGCCTGGGCCGGAGGGAGGCAGGGGCGTCTGAGGAGAGCACGACTGAAAATGAACACTGCAGGCTGGGATAGAGCCGCTGCAGAAGTTTCTCTACTGTCATGGACCGAAATGCCGGCGGTCCTGAAGATGATGTGTTTTATTTTTATCGAATGTAAGTGAACAAAGGAGATGAGGAGAAAGAGAAAATGGCAAATCATAGAAGAGGATGAGAAAAGGGGGCAAGAGAGTGGGAGCCTAATTGTGTTCAATTATTTTTTTAAAGGTAAAACAATCTGATATTTAGATTGTCATAGTAGTATTTGAGATTATTAAAGGGATGGAGGGACATATTAAATGGTGAGTGTGCATGGCAAGATAGATATAAGACAAATGTCAGCAGTGGTGCTGCTTTTGCAAAGTGTGGTTGTGTGCAAAGAAGTACAGTATTGTTACTGTATTGACATTATAATATTAGTATTATACCTTAGCTCCGTCAAAATCACAAATCCAGTTATATCCAGAAAGTGCTCTAGAGTTCCAGCTGTAACTCTACCATTATTATTATTATTATTATTATTATTATTATTATTATTATTGTTGTTGTTGTTGTTGTTATTGATGCACACATTTTAAAAGATTTTTAAAAAGTGCTGTTATTAAATAAAGACAAGCATACTGTATAATTATAAAAAACTGTAAGGGATTACTTACAGATCTTTTCTGTAAAGAGATGTTAATAAAAAAATTGTGAGCCAAAGGTCAGGAGACTAACAAATGAACTAGGACAGGTAAGAGCAAGATGAGAAAATCACAAACAGGACCAAAACAGGTATATAATCAACAATAGCAGGCGTGATAATAAATGTTAGAGCACATACAAAGAGTACACTTTGTGAAAAACACTACTGAATCACCTTCTAACACGTGGTGGCCCTGCACCCATTGGTAAAATGTCTGCAAGATTACTGAGCTTCAGAGGCAGGCATTGTCCAAAACCACCACTCTTTTGAGCAGACGTTTAGGGGTGTTTCTGGCCAGAGTCTGGTGGTAAAGAGATGATGTCCTCACTTTAGTCTGGTGCTGCCATCCTGACCTGGGAGGCCAACATGGTGTGACCTTAGTTTGGGAGGTCAGTCCATCTGCATTTACTTTGAGCTTGATTTACAAGGCTGCCACATTGGCTTAGGCTTGATCGTGGCTTGGGAGGCCACCCTTTTAGCCTCCTGTGTGAAGAGGCCATCAGCGTCTATTTTCAGCATTGTGTGGGAGGGTGCTCTGTTGAACATAGCTTGAGAAGCCACCTGGTAGGCCTCAGTTGACTGGAGTCTTTGTTTGTTCTTTGTCTCTTGGCCTAGCCTCCATGCAGCAGTTCATGGCTTTATGAGTGGGTTTCACTTAAATGTTGGCCCCAACCAACCTTCAAATGCAATGGGAGAGACAAATTTGGTGGAAGTGAAAAATCCATTTTAATCGGTTAACAAAATTGGTAATATTCTCTAGCCAGTAAGCCAGGAACAATTAGCCATTCTTTCTTCTCAGGCTTTGGGTCCAACATACTTTCAAAATAAAATGGCCACTGTGGAAGTAATCTGGCCAGAGGTGTCTTTGACCATACATTTAGGGAATTGGACTCTAGCCAATTAAAACTGCTAGCATGTTAGCTCAGAAGCGCACCACCTGAGTTGTGAGTAGCTCAGTTTGCCAGTTTTGCTCTCCTACGATATGGCCCTGGCATCCATGAAGGTTTCTGTCATGAAAGCGTTTTAGGACATAAGTGTAGATAAACAGGGTTTTATTTAATTTAGCAAACCATACAAAAATGGAGATCAGAATTGTGATGAGGGCATAGGGTACAGGTCATGCTGTCAAAAATGATTAGGACAAGAGCAAGACAAGGAAACAGGATCAAAACAGTTAAACAATCTACAACAGCAAGGTTGGTACAGACAGGCAAGAAAAATACACAAAGTGGTTTCACAAAGAACAAAGAATTACAAGGATTTAAATACCTAGAACAATCAGAGCACAAACTTAAGACAGGTGAATGTAATTATGACACACTAGGGAGACAACCATTGACAAGACATGGGAGGAGACAGGACATGTCAAAAGAAAAAAAAAAAGCATATACCAATATAAACAAACACTAGTGTGACAAACATGACATGGCAATGTTTTTGTCTTAATAACTTAAGGAGGGAAAATAGAAGAGAGGCTGTTGAGGGAACAACCATTCATAACTGCTATAAGACTCACCAAGCATAATATGTTCATTTCATGATAATACTGGGCAGAGCTTCCCTTTGCTTTAAAACAGGCTCTTATAATTACGAAGAGTTAAGAAACATTCCTTTGAGATTATGGTATATACTGAAGTAATTGCAGCAAGCAATTCCTGCACATTTTAGGTGCACTTTTATTCTATCACTCTACCACATGCAAAAGATGTTCTATAGGATTCAGATCTGGTGACCAAGAAGACCACTGAAGATCTCTGAACTTGTCGTGTTCAGGAAACAAGTTTGAGATGACTTATGCTTTGTGGCATGGTGCATTATCATTATCATGGTAATGATGATGGGTAAAAAGTAAAAATTTTACCCTGTCTTCAACGTTTTAGTTTTGGTGAGATTGTGCACACTGCAGCCTCAGTTTTTTGTTATTGTCTGCTAAAGTTTGACATGTTGTGCATTCGGAGATGTTTTTTTCTGTTTACCACAGCTGTACAGAGTGTTCATCTACTGTAGCCTTTCTGTTCAGACTTGAACCAGTCTGGTCATTCTCTGTTGACCTCTATCATTAATAAGGGGTTCCTGTCTTCAGGCTGCTGCTTACTGCATGATTTTTCTTTATTACACCATTCTGAAAAAACATAGAGGAGGAAGGCCAGTAGATCAGCAGTTATAGAAATACTCAAACTGGTGCCACAGTTAAAATCAATTACTTTCTCCTACCCAAAGCTGCTGGCCTGTATCTGCATGATTTTATCCGCTGCATTATATAAGTGCTTGAATGTGTACTGTAGATGTACAGGTGTTCCTAAATCTGTATAACAACAGAAACTAACATCATACACACTGGATATGAGCATTTGTTCATTAATAAAATATAACTGTACTGAACAATACATCTTGGTATGTGCATTTACTGTAAAGTAACCAACTTCAACACTAACTCGCTATACCAACCCATCACTAATTATGTCCTGTCTTGGCCTTTTTTCATACACTTGTTAAGTACACTTGTTTACAAAACATAATATGCCTTGTTCACACTGCAAAATCTGAATTGTTTCACAAATATGATCTTTAGGACTCACTGTTATTTGAAAGTGATCAGATTGGATTTGGCTTTGTTCAGACTTGCATTGTCGGTAATGATGCCAGTGGCATGGGTACACCATAGCATGTGTGTTATGTGACATCAACAGACAGATAACAACAAGGCAGTTGAGAATGGAGATATCACATTTCACTCTTCAGGTTGTATTGCTGTCTAGTCATGGTGCAAAACAACTCCATCGCATTAGAAAGAATTCCCGCTCTTTTTTCAACCAAGGATGTCCATACCATGCGGTTTGGGCTCCAACTTCCAACAAGTGATATTGTGGATAGTTTGCAATCCTGTTTGAGGGTACTTTGTTAGAGCATCCAGACTGAGACACTCCTTTAGGATTTGCAAAAATCTGATTAAATGTTTTTAATGGTTAAGACTACATGAAAGCAATCTGATGAAAAACTAATTCCAGTCTGAACAAGGCCTTAGCATTCTTTGGTTGCTAGTTAGGTGATAGAAGTTAGCAGTAGCCCAAGTATAGATTCGCACAAGATGTTCAACATACAACATCTTTGTAGTGAATCGTTTAGTAAAATATTGTCAAAATAGCAGTTGCTCTGGCATGCAAAGGGTGTGTGTATGTGTGTGTGTGTGTGTGTGTTTGTGTGTCTTGGTGTGTGCGCGTGTCCTAAGGTGAATGTACTAAACGGAATGACAGATATGAAAAGGAGAAATACTTACGGGGCTGCTGAAGGCCTCCTCAGGGCCTGAACCTTTCCACAGCTAGTGTGAAGTATGAGGAGAGAGATTGCAGAAGAGCTGAGAGCCTGCAATACCACCACTGTCAACTTTACTGTCGTTCTCTTCTTCTTTCTCATGTCCCGCTCCTGTCGCTGTGCTCTAAATCCTCCACCCTCCTTTTTACCTTTCTTGCTGCCTGCTGTCTCTTTTCCACTGAAGCTGTTTAGCATGCCTGAGGTCTAACTGTGGGGTCGATTGTTTTTCTGTCCCCTTCCCCTGTTCTAAGGAACGTTTTTGTCAGGGGTATATTTTTGAGTGTTTATTCCCTGTTTATTATTTTAGACCGTTTCATGTTAAGGGAATACTCCGTTGTTTCTCAAGCTAATCCCTGTCCTCCACATCTGTAGCAAATGTGTGACTACAATGGGGGAAAAATGTTAACACAATTCCCTGCACTGAGAAAAACAAAGAAATCATGAACATGCAAAGCTGCATTTTAATTGGCGATGTTTACATTTGATAATTAAAACACTGAAGTGAGGGAAAATTAATTAAAACTAAAACTACTATTAGCAAATGATTACAACTCTTTGTCTTTTACTGTAAGTGTCTATATTTACATTATCAGACTTAGGAATTCAATAAAGCTAATGTTCAAGTAGTTTTGGCCCACTTTACCTGGTGACCTGGTATAACATAATAAAACGTCATTCTTATACTTTCCTTATAGTGTTGTGCCAGTGATATTCAAGCACACTGAAAATGATGCACATTTGAAAAATGTATGAATTATACAGTTTCAATATTTCAGTCATGAATGTGAACAGTGAATTCATAAACAAACAAACAAACAAAAAAATCATAAACATTTATGTTGAGTTTTCTTTTCCTTTCCCAGTTGAGAAATCCTATAATAATAACGAGACTGTGTGTTTGTGTGTGTGTGTGTGTGTGTTATTCTCCCCAAGTTGTCTCTTTCTTTCTTTCACCTACACACATGGTCACTTCATGGTGCCTGGAGGTGTGGTGTGCCATAAACAAGACAAGTCCAAGCTTGCAGCATTCTGCTTTTGTTCTCTCTTTTCTTGTCATTCTCCTCATCACTGTATTTTTCTCTCTCTACTAACTAGGATGTAGGAAAGAAGGTTTGAGAGAGAGACAAAGAGTGAAAAAGATCAAGGCGTTATAGAAATACACCAGCGGCAAATTTCCTTCCATACATTTTTAATGATGATGCTTCTTTTTTATTGAAATCCATGCATCAAAGTATACAATAGGAAGTGGAAAATATAAGCACGAGGCAAAAGAGAGCAAGAAAATGTGTATGTGTGTGTGTAAGAGAGAGAGAGAGAAAGAGCGAGATCCATAATGCATAATCTTTCTCGAATACATTTTGAGATGAAGAGGCACACAGATCTGTTTTTTTTAACCATCTTAGACAACTTGCAGGAGAAGGATCGGAGAAGTTATTTAAATGTCCCTCAGACCCCCAGGGTTGTGTGTGTGTGTGTGTGTGTGTGTGTGTGTGTGTGTGCGTGTGTGTGTGTGTGTGTGTGTGTGTGTGTGTGTGTGTGCGTGTGTGTGCGTGTGTGTGCGTGTGTGTGCGCGTGTGTGTGCGCACGTTTAAAAGGGATATTGGTATGTATTGTAGCTAGTAAGCCTTGAGTATCTAACTGTGATAGTGAATGAATGAGTATGCAAGTGAGCAGTTTGACGCACAATGAGTCCAAACATTTACATTCACTTACATTTGCATTTACATTTAGTCATTTGGCAGATGTTCTTATGTGGAGTGTCGTAACAAAAAGTGCTGATGGCGTAACGATACACCTGCAATTTTAGAATTTGAGGCATTCACAACCTGGAAGACTAGTCAGTAAGGCTGGTTCAAACAAGTGCCAGGGTGGCCTAGACAAATGTAACCTATAATGGACCTGATTAAGTGTGTAAACAAGAAATGGCAAAGCTGTTTATATGAACCCCGTCAAACGAATACCCTTATCTAGAGTGGCTTACAGAAGTGTTTAAAGTTTACACTGAATAACATTTCCTCATCCTAGTACAAATAGACCGGGGTCTAGGAATGCCATTAATTTAACCCCTCTTAAAGACTGAAAAGAACCCCCCCTTTTTTTTTTTCTTCTTCAACAATCAATTAGTTCACACATAAGCGTTTTTTAACAGTGTCATTATTTGAATGAATTCCATCTTCCACAAATGGTTGATAAAAAAAAAAAAAAAAAAAACTTAAGTGAGTGAAAAATTATTATTGCACGTACTATTAGCAAATGATTAGCACATGAAGAGTTGTCTCTTTGCATATTAAAGACATGTCTTTTAAGTGTCTATAGTTGCATTATCAGACTTCAATAAAGCTATTGTTCAAATAGTTTTGGCCCACTTTACCTGGTGTACTGGTATAACATAATAAAACGTCATTCTTATACTTTCCTTACAGTGTTGTGCCAGTGATATTCAAGCACCCTGAAAATTATGCACATTTGAAAAAAAAAAAAATTATACAGTTTCAATACTTCAATCTTCAATATAAAATATATAATAAATTAACCCTATAATTCTCGATTTATGGAAAACTGTAGATATTGTCTATGTTTATATTATTAATAGTCTGAAGTGGCTCAAATCCGTTTTCTAACCCTACTGAGACACACATCTTATTTTCTTAGGCTGTCAAAATGCCAATTTTTTTTTTTAGATTAGCTCTGAGG
>QNUK01000228.1:870000-882500 GCA_013621035.1 Clarias magur | reverse complement strand
ACATTGCTCTTGTCAATGGTGTCATCTCCATATCTCCATAAACATTCTGTAGTGCTGTACGAGACCATTAACGGCTTCCAAAAAGAGTTTGAGAGTTGGGTTCAACAATGGTGCATCACTTGTGATGGAGACAATGTTGAGCAGTACCTTTATATAGAGGAAGAGTTCCTCTACCTCTGAACCACCAACTGTGAGATCATAAAAAGCTATGCCCACTCTTGCATCACTTTAGGTACAGCCCTTGTATATACAGTATGTGTATTTATATATGCACTAAGTATAAGGCGCAAACGATAAACTTGTATTATCATATCTGATGTCTCAAAGGGGGCAAATGTGAGGACTATTTTGAAAACAGCCCCCACACAGAGGTTGAAAGACACTCCTCCAGCCCACCCTGTACCCAATTGCACCAGATCTATTTAATCTCCTGCCAGAGCATTTTTATTACTTACACACTTCATATGTTTTAGCTGGTAAATCTCTTCATGACCTATCGCTTTCACAGCTGCTTTAGTGAGATCTTACAGACGGTGCATGATGAGAGATGTGGAGTGTGTGAAAAGAATGTCTAAGTGTGCAAGGTATTTTCAGTTTGTGTGCAGGAATGCTCGTGTATGAGCTACTGGGTCTGATCAGTGCTCTCTAAAAGCAATGCAGTGAGCAATATCTCTGTGTCAGATTGTAAACTGCTGAAGAACATTCCTCTGTTTGACAGCCCATCGACTACTGTGGCATTGCAAGCATGCCATGGCATTTAGAGAAGCCCAGATAAACAGCAGGATGAATGCAGTTGATAGAGTAATGGACAAAAAAAAAAAAAAAAGACATGCACACAAAAAGCCTATAATCTTAATGCAAAAGAATAAGCTATTGAGTTGAACTTCATACTTCAGAGACTAGAGTGAACATGAAAATCCAATAACATCCAACAATGATAAAATCCAATATCTGGATTATTTATGGCTTTCCTCAACAATCGATTGCGGGACTTGTTTTATGAGAATATATCACCTTAAGCCAGTCTATCCCATTAGAGTGGCTTGTACTGATAATACACAAGCTCAATTATGGGTATTCATTTAAACCACTTTCAATACCACGAATCAGTGTTCCACCCGAGGCCTGTTCCTAATCATCGTCTTACAGCAGAATCATTAATCCTACAGAACACCTTTACTTCCCACAACTCCTAGATGAATTGAGTATGGAGTGTTGTGGTTGCACTTTTCTTTATATTTTTATAAAGAAGGCCCGAAGAAAAAAAAAAGAAATAGAAAATCATTGTAATTCAGTTAGCTTTCATCAGCCAAGTTCACTTTTGCGTCCAAACGTCTAGCATGTCGAAGCTGTCGACCCAAATGTCTGGCTTGTCGATTTTGTTTTGGCTTATGTGCTTTTGATTGTCTTGTGCTGTCAAAAAAAAAAAAAGCCCTCTGAATCACTTCATCTCTTATCCATTTTGCAACAGAGGGCTTCATTAAATTAATGTAGTTGTGTATTCTAGCATAGCAGTGGCACTCCAGCAGCCAATCTGCAGTCATTGTCTTTGTAACAATTAGTAAAAACAAGCCAAATGGCATTAATACACAATGTAATTGCTTGATTTTACTCTCATAATAATTTTAAAATATCTTACATTTTGTACAATATCATTTATATGTATTATTACTGTAGAAATATCACAGTTTGTCTTAAGCAAAGATGTTCTCCCCACACTGATATCTGATGTACAAAAGGTGTTCAAGTCACACCGGGACTCGTCATGCAATCTCTCGTGAATAAAGGCATAAAACTATTTGTCATTTACAGAAGACTTCAAGCACTTCACGGTGATGAGACTCTTAGCCGCAGTAAAACATTTTAATGGTGCAAATATTTTAGAGAAGGCCATACATCCGTGAATAAAGATCCTGGCCAAGGTGGCTCGGAGCCCACTGCAGTCATTGCTGTGAGTATTCAGTGAGTAGAACGCCCGATCCTAGAAAATCAGTGGATAATTTGCTGCCCGCTTGTGGAATTTGCCCACAGGTCTGTGGGAACTGTGCACAGGATCATTCATGAACACCACTTGCACATTCAGGAACTGAATCCCCTGTACATCCCTGATTTCACGCCAAGCCATTTCCATAAGAAGTTCCTGTGAGTCCAACATTTCCTACATGAAGCAAACAGTATGACCATGGCTCTGGTATAGCTAGAAAACTTTCTACCTTGATGGTATTCAAGCACTAGTGAAACACTGGGATAAGTAATTAGTGTAGCAGGGGATTATGTGAACACCCGTTGCATATCTAAAGAATATTATTAGTTATGTGTCGTTGGCTTTCCATTCAGAAAGGTTATTCAAGAGTTTTATTTGAAGGATTTATTTGTAACACGTAATGGAAAATATCCTTGCATGTTTGTTGGCAGAGTACAGAGCTAATCTATCACCATATCTAATCACCACTTCCTGTGAAAGTTAATAAAGCTGCATATGCTAGCCTTTTTGTTGATTCTTTTCAAGCCACATGTTCCCTTTTGTGAAAAAAAATATACAGACAAATAATATATATTGTATAAATAGTAGAATAACTTACACTACTCACAATAAGTTAGGGATATTGTGAGAGACTCAGTGGATATCATACATACGCTGTTTGTTTCACTTCATTTTTGGGATAGGGAGGCAATGGTATTGAGGTGATAGACATGTACATGTTTTCCATGTAATGGTCTCATTGTGTACAGGTGTGCTTTATACTGGGGCCAATATGAGAAGACAACGCTTTTCAATGTGGCATCAGTTTCTACATTCTGTGGGTATAAAAAGCTGGTATTGTCAGTAAGTCATTCCAAGTTCATCATTCAAACAGCCATGAACACATGACGTCACTTAACGGACGAGCAGAGCCACCTGGCCATGGTGCGCCTTCGGGTCGGTGGCAGGCAGTCAGATGTTGCTCGTGAACTTGGTGTGTATCAAAGTGTCATCAGCAGACTTGCATCAAGACACAGAGCTACTGGCAGAGTTCATGACAAACCCAGGAGTGGAGCCCCACGAGTGACAGACCGCACGATACCTAGTACCTAAGGACCTATGCACTTAGACATCGTTATGCAACTGCCACACAGCTGCAGGCCCGTTCACGAGATGTAAGGGGTACTAGGATTTCCAGACAAACCATTCGCAACCGACTCCACCGCTTTGGCTTGAATGCCAGACGACCGTTGCAGGTGACTCCACTGACACCAAGACACCGTCGGTAATGTTTGCAGTGGGCACAAGACCATGTGACCTGGACAATGCAGCAGTGGTCTACCGTCCTGTTCACTGATGAGTGTCGGGTCACCGTTGCTGGAGAAGGCGAGGTGAGCGATACGCTGAGGTCAACATGGGCCCCAGGGTCTAACAGTCTGGGCAGGCATCACCAGTCAGCGCAAAACAGATTTGGTTATTGTAGATGGCTCAGTCACTACACGTTCTTACCTCAGAGACATCATAGAACCCATCATCATCCCCAAATTCCTCCAGGACAACCCCAACATTCTGTTCATGGGTGATAATACTCCACCACATCGTGGCAGAATTGTCACTGCTCGACTTCAGGAAGTTGGAGTGCCTCATATGGTATGGCCATTCAATGTCCCCTGACCTGAACCCCATAGAACATGTCTGGGACCAGTTGAAGCAGAGACTAGATGATCGTACCCCACCCCCACATGACCTGGCAGAACTTGTGGAAGAGTGGAATGCATTGCCTCAGAGCAACATCATGAGGCTAGTGAGGAGCATGAGACGTCACTGTCAAGCTGTCATTGCGGCAAATGGTGGAAACACCCGCTACTGACATTGTCAGTTCTTGTTATTTTGGGGCTATCCTTGTTTTTGTCTAAATTTCTGGGGTAATAAATATTAAACTAATGAAAATGGTGTAAATTCAGAGCAAATAGGAAAAGCACTCATGTAAATAACAATATCCCTAACTTATTGTGAGTAGTGTATATATAAAGTGTAAGAAATTGTAATTACCACCTTGTAGTTGATTATTTTCCTTGAACAGCACATTCAGAAATCTTTTATCTCTTTTATGCCATAGCAGCTTGCCAACACAAATCCTCATAGGGTAACAGGGGCCTGGAGCCTTTCCCAGGTAACTCAGGGCACTAAGCGGTATATACAGTACCATGGATGGGGTGCCAAATAATTGCTGGGCACAAACACACAGCTGTGCTGAGAAGAGTTAAACAGCACCGTGGAATGAGTAATACATAACATGCTCTTTTACTTGGTGTAAGTTCAAACTTCCATTTTGTTTTACAGTACTGGAAATAACATTGCTGCAATCCACTCAATATATCAGTTTCAGTGTTTAGAGATGTTTGAAGTGCATATTCAACACCTGTGGCCCCCTTCGCTACTTAAAGAGTGTACACTTCTGCCAGTACCAGAGGCTTAGCATAGATAAATGACACGGAAGTATCAGGGGACAGGCAGTACCTGCCTCAGCCTACATCATGCACACACAGATTGGCTTGATCTGTAATCTAGCCTGGGGATCCAGCCTAGGCCTGAGTGAGAGCTAAGCACTGAGGGAACACACCAGAGCATCTGTTCTCTCAGCCTAGGGCTCTTTCTCCTCCTCTATCTCTCTCCCTCCTCTCTCCACTCCTCCTCATTTTCCTCTCTCTCTCTCTCTCTTTGATCCTCTCTGCTTCTGTCTGTTCATATGATGCTCCCCATCACAGGCAGGTAACATACAGCGACATGAGGGCATATGGTGCAGATGAGCCAAAGCACCCACATACACACACACACACACACATACACACATAATTCCTATCAAAGCCCTAGCTTTCTGGTCATCTGGTCAAACACACATTCCATTATGTTGCAATAACAAGATACAGGTTGTTTGCACGAACACACACACACACACACACACACACACACACACATACACACACGCATTCCTTTGTAACAAACTAAGAAGCCATTAAAATACCTAGCCCACACACAACTACAACAAACGGACATGAAAACTTTCTCTAAATATGGCAAAAAAATGATCTCGCTTTCTCATTCCGCTGCACAAACACAGTCGGTGTCCGTGCAACAAATTGCCTCTCATCATAGAAAATCTCATTTTTACTTTATTAGCCTGTGCACATTTTTGCATTTCGGGGGAAAAAAACAAGTGGATAACTCAGCATTTTAATCCAAATGCTCACATTTAATGAGACTTTTTCCTACTATAATACATTATTCAATTAGACAACAGAGAGGAACGCTGCAAAGAAAATCTCATCAGGTGGTTGGAAACCTTGGCCACGTCTTTCTGGTGCTTAAAACATCAAAGAAAGAGCAAGCACACACTGAGCTACCTTTCTTAAAGGGATTTAAGACTTAGTACAATAAAACAGTGTGAGCACTATTTGAAACATGATCAGACAGGGCTACAATAGTGCATTAGTTTTCCTTGAGGTCTTATGCTGAAAGATGGACAGTGCTATGAAGTTATACTTCTTTTTGGGAATTTTTTGTTGTTTGTGTTGTTGTTTCATTTAAGAAACGTCTTTCTCTCTTTCGCGCTCTCTGTCGCTCCCTCTGTGTGTGTGTGTGTGTGTGTGTGTGTGTGTGTGTGTGTGTGTGTGTGTGTGTGAAACACCATTTAGTACACAGTCGTGTTAATGTACCATGCCTAATATACAATTCTTCATAATAACACATTTAATGTTAGATGTTTCATCCAGTCATGGTGTAAAGAAGTAAAAACTTGCTAGTTTGGTTTTTTAATCCAGTTACTTTTACAGGTGAATTATCCATTGTAGTGGGACCTTGAAATTGTATTTTTCTTTTTTTTTTCTGTTTCATTCTCTCTCTCTCTCTCTCTCTCTCTCTGCTTCAGCACACTGCTGTTCAGCTTCATAATGTCTCCAGAACAAATTAGAGTTAATTACAGCCGTCCCCCACTCTTTTCCCCAGCATGACACACAACACTGGGCTACTTCAGTATTCACTGCAGTCTGCATGCACACACACACGCGCACAGACATACACATATATAGACACTTATCAATAAGTAGCCTACATATATAGTACACTAAATAAGTAAATGGTGTAATGTTGGCTGAGTGGTTAAAGCATAGTGATATTGATTGGAGAAATGTAAAAGGCCTGAAATTTCAAATCCTAACATTGCTCAGTTGCGTCCTGTATCAACTATAAGTCATTCTGAATGAAAAAAAAAAGTGTTCGCCAAATCGAATATTTTTTGAATATTTTGATCATCATGCATTATATATATTTATGCAAACGTATGCAAAATTATCTTTGAAGAAATATCCACTTCAGGCTGAAAAAAAAAAATAAAATATTTTTAAAAATCTTCAGTTTAACGCCAATTGTAAATCACATGCCCACCGTGGGCTTACTTGTGATACACCACAAGTGGGTTTTTATTTATCTTTCTTTCTTTTATTTGAACCTGTAGCTCTGTTGCAAGCCATCGTGCTACATACCACTGTGCATAGAACTAATAATTCTATAATACAGTGACAACACATTTACACTAATCTGACATGATATTTTCACACACTATGTGCTAACCCATGGTGAGAAATCCCAGAAATGTTGCATTCCATCTGCCAGTGCAGAACTGTGCTATATTTTATTTCTTTTTGAAAGGGCTAACATGTTTTAGTTACATTTGCTGACCTACCTGCTCATGGCTGACAGATGTGATGAATAGTTGGATATAAAATAAGTGATTGGGTAAATTAATTCCAGCTAATGGTTAGGCTGTTGCTTGCATTGGCAGTACGTGGTGTATCTTTGGCATTCAATATGCCTTGAGTGATGCTTTTCCCTCATGACTTGTCTCCGCAGTTTGGGAAAGAAAGTTCTAACCTGTATGTGAGATTGCTTGGCTGTAACCGTCTAAAAACCGCAAAAGGAAAAACAATACAAATTGTGTAATGTTTCTGTTGCCATTATAAGATAATTTAATGCTTTCCATTCCAGCCAAAATGCAACAAAGAAATGCCACTCTCATGTTCTTCTCGTGTCCTTGTGGGTTTCTTCTGGCGTCTTAGGTTTCCTCCCACTTCCCAAAACATGTATGTGTAGATGGATTGGCTGCTTTAAACTGGCCATAGCTCTGGGTGTATGTGTGAATGTGTGTGGGAATGGTGACGGTCCATCCAGAATATATTCCAGCATTACAACTAATGTTCCTTAGGATGGGGAGCAGATCTAACAGGACCCTGATATCAGGATAAGACAGTTACTCAAGATTGACAGATGAATGAACAAAACTATACATATTATAGATATTAACTATTATATAATAGAAATATTATATATATATATATATACTGAGAATTCACTACATATAGTATAGACTGAGAATTCAGCAGTATTGAACATAACAAGCAAAAAGAACAAAAGTGTTCATGCTCAGAAGGGCATGGCATATCTCCAATTTAATGTTCTTTCAGTAATTTAGAGTGTCATCTCAAAGGTATGTGGCACCGAAACAAACAAATAAACAAAAAAAAACCCACATTGTTGCACTTTATTTCTTCTGTATTATTTTCGCTCTCTCTGTCTCCTTCTAGGGACGTTTTACCAAGGACAAATGCCAAGTGGAGGGAGATAGGAGTGCTCTGGTTGATAAATCTTAAAAGAACAACACATACACATACGCGTTTACGCACACACATGCACACACATTGTGTTTTTAAATCCTCACAGGAGAGATAGCACTTCATCTGTGGAGCGAGAAATTGATTTCGACAAGGCAGTGTTGAAAATCACTGAATCTGCAGCCATGTCTAAAACCCAGAATAGTGCAGCCTGAATGTACAGCCATGTATATATACACACACATATACATGTGTGTGTGTGTGTGTGTGTGTGTGTGTGTGTGTGTGTTCTTGACACCTTGAAATAGCAGAAAATCTGTGGGCTTTCGGAATATATGCTCTTTAGAAACATATGGAAAAACACAAACATACACACATGCATTCTGTGATTTACAGTTTAATACACAGTATCTACAGTAACTGGCTATCCTGTAAGGTCCAGTTTGCTTAATGTAATATATGAACTGATACAATGAAGAACAAACACCAGTCTTCCCTGCATATTTGACGAAATAAGCATGCATTAATGTTCCCTTTTGCTTCATCATGATTTAACATTGTACTTGTTTTTACACTGGCTTTCAATCCTAACACTACAGTGCACTGTCCAATGCAAATATATTCCTGCTGCAGAACATACATCAAGATCCCTGCAGCTGCCATGAATTTTTACATTTTGCAAAAGGCCAATATTTTTTCATCTCCTATCATGTATGTGTTGAATCGTTTATAACACAATATAAACAAGATACCTTGGCTTAAAGTTCACAGGTTCTACTGGGATTTTTTTTTTTTGTGTGTGTGTGTGGGGGGGGGTAAAAGGATCTTAGAAGTGAGTCATGGGATGGCGGCTGCAAAAGATACACATTCCAAGCCATGAGTCGACATCCTGGTGAGGGAGTGTGCGCCTGGTTTGCTGATAATGTTGATAAAAGTTCTCCGATTCCAGGTTATGCTTGATTCCATGTACATGAACAGATGTTGTAAGAACAACCACTTGGATTGAAATCACCTTCTATAAACAGAAAAAAGGACCTCGGAAAATAGCACTCATGAACTTGGCAACCTCAGTAGATATTGTGAATAGTTTGCAAGCGAGGCAAGACTGAAAATCATAAATAAGTTTCCTTAGTTGTCCATATATGGAAATGTATGGAAGAGCAGCTAACCTCAAAAGTCAAATGAGTCAAAGACACATAATTCCACACAAGGCCAGGATGATAACTTGGTAACCTGATGACATTTATGTATAACATGTATAGTAGCTGTTAGAGATACTAATTGAATTTAGCACAAAGTTCTAATTTGTTCTCTCATGTTCCTCTGAGGCAACTATCCTGCCCGCCCCTCAAACACTTTTTGTGGGTTAATCAAGGTCTCTCCAACCATACGAACGTCTGCTCCCTCTTTGATGTAGCGACTCGGCCACGGCTTTGATCCACCTCGCCTGGTCTTAAATTAAACTCTAGACACCCCAGCCAACCACAAGAGATGCTGTGAGCCAGAACACACTGTGGACCTGAACACAAGTGCTAAGATCTGAATTCACAACTACAGCACACAGAAACGTGCTCTACGTGGACACTCGACATAACCAAATTTGGCTCGGTGGGTTTAGAGCTTAAAAATTCTTTAAACCTAAAAAAAAAAAAAAAAAACGACTGGGATGAAAATCCATGTTAAGTATGTTCAGGAGTTAGCTAGAGAACTCCTTTACCTCTTTGTTCTTTGTTCTTTTTTTAATTATCTATACACTCTCTTTTTCCCCCATTTTGCATTAGTATTTCATTTGTACCCTTCTCATAATCGCATACTCTCAGACTGCCTCAATACTCTTCCTCGAACCAAATGGCTCAACACCAGCCACTCTTACACATTATGACTCATTCTATGTGGCTGGCCATATTCCCTCCTCTTTGCATGTGAGTATCTCTCAGCTGTTCCCAAAGATCATGAACAATAGACGTGTCATTATTCATAAGAAAATCCTAACTTAGATAGAAACTACAGGAAACAGAAAAAGCTCCCACTTGTCCTGGGGTGTCTGAAAAAATTAGAAATACCCTCTCATGCTCACCATACCAAAGCATCATTAATGTGAAACAACACCAGAGCAATATCACTTTGTAATACCACGAATCATCATAGGAATGTACCACATCAAGACAATATGACAGTCAAACACACCACATTATTTACATTATTTATATTATTCTACATGCATATTTTTATTTTGTGTTTCACAGTTAAACATAAGAAAATAAGTTATTGCTGCTTTCCTGTTGTAATACACACTGTAATTTTCTTTTCCTTTTTGGTCTTCTAAAAAAGACGAGAGACAATTCTCAACATGATCCATAAAGCACAGACAGGTAGCACAATTCCTACCAACCTACCATTATAGACGTTTTTAAATGCACTACTGAATTCTTATTTGCTATTTTGTTTGGACATGTCAGTTGATTGGACACACTTTGATAAAGACCCTGAAGTTCCCACTGCATCATAAAGATCAAGATTAAGATTTTGGCACATATTCCAATTAGGAAGGTGTGGTCAGAGTGCAGGGCCTTGGTAAAGGGCTCAACAAGGGCAGCGTGGCGGTACCGGGGCTTGACCTACTAACCTTGCAATCAGTCGCTCAAAGCCGTAACCGTTTGGTCCACCACTAAGATATTGCATAATGCAACAGGAACATGGTCAAAATGGACAAATGTGCATTTATCACCTTATTTATAATTTATGTATACTACTTCCTAGCCACATTCCTGTCATGCTCTCAATGCATCCATCATGTTTTCACTAATTTCACATCATTCACATGATCATGTGCTCACCACGTCCAATGAGATCAAACCGCATTATTAATATGTTCGATCAGATCACATCATGCTCTTTTCACACACTTACTATGAAGTCACTGCATCCAGCGGGTTGGTATATTTTGTTAAATTATGTATTATGTTAAATTATATATCCATCCATCGATCTACTACATCTGTAGTCCAACTAAGGACAGTAGAGACCAATAGTGACCGTTATATTTATTCCCATTTTGTACGACTCTGGTAGTACCTCTGTTCACACTATTTGGAAATGTCAATTAGCTTAACATGCATGTCTTTGGATGGTGGGTAAAAATCCTGGAGAAAACCCACCAAGCACCCGGGAAGAACATGCAAACTCCATGCACACAGACCCAACGCGGAACCTGGAGGTACTGTATTGAGGCGACAGTGCTAAACCTCCACGCCGCCTTAAATTATATATATTAAGTTAACAAATCTGAACATGACATAGCTGTGCTGATATCCAGCAGCATGTGCATCATTCTGTACTGTAGATGTAGTGAGCACAAGAAGAATGTACTGTAATATGAACTTAATGAGGTCTTCTACAAAGTGGCATGGACCTCCCATTGTCATAGGACATGTCTGAAGAGGATGTTCTGTGAACTCCATTGATGTAGCAAAAACTCACTGCCAATGACAACCCGGTCAGAACACAATCCAGCCTTTCCCATCTGAGTTATGCTTCTAGTGTGTCAGTGAAGTCCCTAAGATTTTTTTTTTACGTTGTTAACTCATTCGTAATAAGTTCTTCATGCATCCATCTTTGACCATGTCCTCACCAGGCTTTTTTTTGCACATGGCTAAAATGCATAGCAGCTTCACTTCAAGGGAGTCGATGCTACATTCTTATTGGTTTCTACTGTGTTCCTGTTATGTTGTACAAGTTCTCAGAGCATTCACCCATTTTTTTGAGGATGGAGTGGGAACGTGGATCAGTGTGAAGGTGGCTCAGTGTGTGAAGGGGGTATAATGCAAACCTCAAAAACTTAGATTCAAGTAGATGCATAGATAATGTCAACATGAGCCGAAATTTAAGTAAGGAAAGCTTTATGGTTGGCAAAATTTGATTGTGAGTCTAATACTTGAATAGATCCATTATGTTTAGAAGGTGTTTGTAAAATTTGTTTTGAAGTTGCAAATCCCTGGCTACAAGATGTGTAAGAATCCCAGTGTATATCTTTTTATCTCAGATCAGGCATCTCATGGTTGCAGTAGATGTCGTGATGAAACGGCATATGAAGTCTGTGCGTGGGTATGTTTGTGCACGTCTTCGCTGTGTATTCAAATCACTAATCCATTAGAGGCAGACAAAAAGCAATAGAGCAAATGTAAAAGACAGGAAACAGACTATAAACATACTTGGTTCTTTGCAACTGCATCAATTTTTCTGATAAATGTACTCTGACTAGGGGATCATTGAAGAATATGTGGACACTTTGATGATATTTCAGAGCTTTAAAAGCATGGCTATTAGTGTGTAGGAGCCTTGGTGATAAACGTGCAGAGCAAATTCTTCCTGGACGGTATAACACAGAACAATAGACTACAAACAAACCCCTTTTCCCATAGTATCCTTTCCTCCAATTCGCCAAGTGACCAGTACCATAGCTACCAAAGCAAACTTTCTTTCTCTTATGGTTAGAGTATTGAGCGTTCTGAACAGGAGCAAAAGAATGAAGATTGAAAATGCTGACTATTCATTAGGTAACTCAGATGGATAAATCTATTACTTTGAAAACAAAATTAGTTGTAAGCTACTTGTAAGTGCAAGCACTGGAATGGTAATATTGTTGGTAGAATGTAATTTGGGATGTACAGCAGAGTGATCTTTAAATGCATTGCAGTAGAAAAGCCAGAAAGTTCTGTTTGACTGCTTTATGTCTTTCTACACAATACCAAATGTAGAGTAAAAGGTAAATCCTCCCCTAAAGCTTCTCTATTGTTGTTATAGCTGTTAGTGCTTGCATTTACTGTACCACTAGCGTCAAGTGGGAAAATTTCACCGCCCCATAACCTCAA
>QNUK01000228.1:815000-865000 GCA_013621035.1 Clarias magur | reverse complement strand
ACCCATTTCCATCTACACCTGCGGGGACCAGAGGCGAGCCTGTCTGGTCCAATCCCACAGAAAAACCCATGTAACACAAATTCCTAAAGAAAAAAGTTAAACAAATTTCCAGATCCCAATCCGATCGAGAGCACATGGGATGCTTCAATCCATGGAGGCCCATCCCACAACCCACCTCTAATGTCCTGGTGCCAGACACCACAGCACTCCCCTGCAGAGCCACACCCTGAGGGGCCAGAGCAATCCCACTGGCACAAGAGGAACTGAAAACCTAGGCGGGTATAATGTAAATGGTTTTAAGGATAAGGCTGATCAGTGTATAGGCTCAGTGTATATGTGATAAGCTACAAATGATGCAACAAAATCACTGCTTTGTATTATAATTTTAGATAGAAAAATATAAAGATAGATAGAAAATATAACACGGAAACACAAATTATTGATAAGTTTTTCATAAGGAGATTCATTATGTAAGTATGCATCATTCCAGTGTGAGCACATGGGCCAATGGTAACTAAATATACTATTTAGTTAGTGTGATAGTACATTTTCTCAGAGAGAAAGATGAGAGAAGCTGGTAAGGAAACAGCATCATGAGTGATAAGAGGAACTACTGTATCTGGTCTCATGAATGTTCCGCAACATTAAATGTAACTTTGAACAATTAAAAATGTATTTATTTCCTCTAAAAAGGAATGGATTATCATTAGCAAACTGTTGTGGTGTGAGAGGACAAAACACTTTAGGTGTTTTAGATTACAGGCTCATTAGTGTTTAAATCATTCGAATGCTAAATCTTTTAAATAGTTACAATTTTGCAACAGACTTTGACAGCAGTTATAGGGAGTTTAGACACACTCACACACATGCGGACACACGCAAACACACGCACACACACACATACACGCGCACACACACATATGCCAGCACTTACTCTGTGAATACTCTGTTCACACCCGCCTTGAATCACGAACTGGCAGTGGAAGGAGGATATGTATAAAATAAGACTTGTGCGCTCGTGTCTGTGAATGTGTGTGTGTGTGTGTGTGTGTGTGTGTGTTTGTGTGTGTGTGGGGGGTTATACTGTATTTTTAAAGTTGCAATCGGATGCACTTTTTTAATATACAGTACCTATACCTAAACTACTCAGAGGTAGCAAGAGAAACAAAGAAACCCATCGAGAACCTTTACAACAGAAAGCATGTTTTGCCAGGATGAAGCGGCACCTTTCTTCCTTTATTCTTTCACCTCTTATGTTTTTTTTTTCTTTTCTCCCCTCTCCTCACATTGCATCCCCTCCCTCCTGTTCTGTTCCTCAGCAGTCAATAATAAGAATTGCCATGGCTGAATGGATTAGAGCTCTCTCCTCTGGGCCTCTGCTTGTTTGTTTGAAGCCGCTGAAGTGTCAAGTGAAACGGCTCAGGCCATTTTCTACCTGCCATCTCACCTTAGCATTCTCCACCCACTACTGCACACACTTACACATGTGACCGATGTATACACCACATGACTTGCCTCCTTGCTAAGGGTCACCTTCGTCCTGTTACGAACTCGTGAGAACCAGGGTGAAGATGTTATACATGTAGTTTTTAGTGCAGCAAAATGTCCTATAGTTGTAGCCTAAAGCTCGCTGTAGGCTTCGGGTCAAGGAAATCAATAAAAAAGCACACACACACGTAGACGCACATACCACTATCCAATCAATATCATTAAAAAGGGATGTCTATGCCTCATTGAGAGAGAGAGTATCACGGCTCTCACTGCTCATGTTTTATTAATGAGGCCTCGTTATGCGTTGCGGTATTTCAGTGAATGTTCTCTCTTCTCAGGCTATTTGCTTTTTTTGGCCATCTCTTTCTTGATCGTCTTTTGTATGTAAAATATTCTTCTGATTCTTCGTTTACATTTTGGCATTGACACACCATGATCAAAGATTGCACAAGGATCACACACACATTTCTCTGCATTTTAATCAGCAAAACCATGAAGCCATAAGTGTGGGATATGATTTTAGCATGAACATTGGAGATCTGTCTATCTATCTATCTATCTATCTATCTATCTATCTATATATATATAGATATATATATATATACGTGGACAAAATTGTTGGTACCCTTCGGTCAATGAAAGAAAAACTCACAATGGTCACATAAATAACTTTAATCTGACAAAAGTAATAATAAAAAAAAATTCTATGAATGTTAACCAATGAAAGTCAGACATTGCTTTTCAACCATGCTTCAACAGAATTATTAAAAAAATAAACTCATGGAACAGGCCTGGACAAAAATGATGGTACCCCTAGAAAATACTGAAAATAATGTGACCAAAGGGACATGTTAATTCAAGGTGTGTCCACTAATTAGCATCACAGGTGTCTACAATCTTGTAATCAGTCAGTGGGCCTATATATAGGGCTCCAGGTAGTCACTGTGTTGTTTGGTGACATGGTATGTACCACACTCAACATGGACCAGAGGAAGCGAAGGAAAGAGTTGTCTCAGGAGATTCGAAAGAAAATTATAGACAAGCATGTTAAAGGTAAAGGCTATAAGACCATTTCCAAGCAGCTAGATGTTCCTGTGACTACAGTTGCACATATTATTCAGAAATTTAAGATCCATGGGACTGTAGCCAACCTCCCTGGACGTGGCCGCACGAGGAAAATTGATGACAAATCAAAGAGACGGATAATCCGAATGGTAACAAAACAGCCCAGAAAGACTTCTAAAGAGATCCAAGGAGAACTTCATCAGTGTCAGATCGCACCATCCGTCGTTGTTTGAGCCAAAGTGGACTACATGGGAGACGACCAAGGAGGACACCATTGTTGAAAACAAATCATAAAAAAGCCAGACTGGAATATGCTAAACTACATGTTGACAAGCCACAAAGCTTCTGGGAGAATGTCCTATGGACAGATGAGACAAAAATGGAACTTTTTGCCAAGGCACATCAGCTCTATGTTCACAGACGGAAAAATGAAGCATATCAAGAAAAGAACACTGTCCCTACTGTGAAACATGGAGGAGGCTCTGTTATGTTCTGGGGCTGCTTTGCTGCATCTGGCACAGGGTGTCTTGAATCTGTGCAGGGTACAATGAAATCTCAAGACTATCAAGGGATTCTAGAGAGAAATGTGCTGGCCAGTGTCAGAAAGCTGGGTCTCAGTCGCAGGTCATGGGTCTTGCAACAGGACAATGACCCAAAACACACAGCTAAAAACACCCAAGAATGGCTAAGAGGAAAACATTGGACTATTCTAAAGTGGCCTATGAACCCTGACCTCAATCCTATTGAGCATCTTTGGAAGGAGCTGAAACATGCTGTCTGGAAAAGGCACCCTTCAAACCGGAAACAACTGGAGCAGCTTGCTCATGAGGAGTGGGCCAAAATACCTGCAGAGAGGTGTAGAAGTCTCATTGACAGTTACAGCAATCGTTTAATTGCAGTGATTGCCTCAAAAGGTTGTGCAACAAACTATTAAGTTAGGGGTAACATCATTTTTGTCCAGGCCTGTTCCATGAGTTCTTTTTTTTTATAATTCCATTGAAGCATGGTTGAAAAGCAATGACTGACTTTCATTGGTTAACATTCATAGAATTCTTATTTATTAATACTTTTGTCAGATTAAAGTTATTTCTGTGACCATTGTGAGTTTTTGTTTAATTGACCGAAAGGTATATATATATATATACAGTATATATGGAGGCATTATTCAAAGGCATCAAAGTGTGATGTCTGTAGGTCATGACTTAGAAAACCAGGAACATATGTAATCCCTGTCAAAAGGCAATGCTAACATCTTGAGTTCAGTTTAGACTCGAACCATATGACATGCACTGTACTGTATCTGCTAGCTTTCAGCCATTTTTTCTTAGCTTTAATATATTCTACTACCTCCAAGGAAGGTTGCATTGTTTTTGTCTCTGGTTAATCTCATGCTTTGTTTAAACTTGCTTTTGTCATCATGTGAACCTCATACACATGTTTTGTCTACCTGGCACGTGCTAATGTTTATGGCTGCTAATGGTTTCTGCTTTTCATACACCTATAAACAAAGTGTCAGCTAGAGACTGTGCAGTGAAACCTTATCCATAGGCTTTATGTTTTTTTTATACATTCACACACTTATATATCCACACGCACAGACAGGCACACACACACACGCGCACACACACACACGTCTGATTATGTAGACCAACATGCAAATACAGCACTTTGACTTTTGCATTATGCGTGATCATTCGCCTGTGCCACTTTCTAGGGCTCTGCCTTAAGTCAACACGCTGCTACCCCAGGTCTTTAAAAGCTCCTTTTCTATTTCCAAAGAGCCATATGGATTCCATTAACTACATACATTCAAAGTAATGTACAGATTTTTTAAAGGCTGTCTGAATGCTACACTGTCCACAGCAAGTAGAGCACACAGTATTTGCTTTTATCTTGCTTTTTTGCTTGATCGCTTTTCACTGATGCCAGCCTCTATTCAAATCCAGTGGTACTCATTTTCTCAGTCTGTCAGTTGAACTGTGAAACACTCACCCATTTGAGGTCAATATGGGTATTGCTGTAGAGGAAAAAGCACTTAGTTTGATCTGCATGATAAAGGCAAATCACTATAATGTTAACACTGAAAATGAGGGGAAAATTGAACAGTCTTACAAAATGTGTTGTAGGTAGAGATGGATAAACAAGTTTTTTTTTTTTATACTGCTATCAAAATAATACTAATAATAAAAAAAAAACATAATGAAATAAAATAAATCATTGCAATAAAAGTAGAGGTGATGAAATCAAACCAATTTATTGCAAATAAAATGTTTAAGGGTATTTATTAACACATGGTGTGTTTCATTGAATTTCATGAATTTATTATTCTGAGAAAACGATTCTTTTTAGTTTTTGCAAAAGATACAAGACATATTACTGATCGATTACTTTGGAGTACACAAGGATGTTAAAATACATAACTATTACTTCAGGTTGAATTTTGCAGAACGTGATAAATCATCTTTTCACAGATTTTGTCAAAATTGATAAATCAGCCTACAGGTGTGTTTGCGGCCATGTAAAATGCAATTCTGTACCAATAGCATGTTGGTTGAGTTTTAATATTAAAAATATAACAAAGTCAGTCTTTAGTTGTGTTTTATAGTCATTCTGGCAGCAAATTGGAAGAAGAAAAAACAAACACACACACACACAAAAATAATAATTATTACAAAGAATGTTGAAGACGTTTTCCTGTACCACTTCTATAGTACAGTATATGACATTACTTTATCATAGAAGTCCATGACTACTGGGGTATGTGCAGTGGCAATAGCACATTGTAAATGTCTTTTTCTGAACTTTTCTCTAGAATTTTGCTGAATGCATTAAATTAACTCCAAAGCCACTTTATTGTTGTGACACAAAGAAACAATGTGATTGGATTTTTTTCTTTCGAAAATTTGACAGTTTGCTACGACATGCAGCTGCCAAGTGTCACATTTTGCTGATTTTGACAAACTTATTTTGGTTTAGCTTCATTATAGAAAATTTTGCATGCCAGAAGAAAATAATTTGCTGGAAAGTTGAGAATTTAAGTAGAAGTTCACAAAAGCTGCTGATTGTTTTCTGCAGTGACCCCCATCATATGTACTTGATTATATGAAAAAATAGATGACATGGCCAATAGCATGGTCATAGAAAAAATACAAGAATTTGCTTTGATTTATTTACCCACTGTAATCCACCCTCTCACAGTAATCCACCATCTTGACAGAGATTTTTTTTCCTTCTTCCAACATACAATGAAGCCAAAAGCCAAATGGCTTTCAATTCCTTTACACTGTATTAAGAACATGTGTACACCTGTTTATTCATGCAATTATCCTGCAGGAACAGGTCAGATGTTGCAGTTAAAGTTCACATCAAACATCATAAAAGGGGAGAGCTCAGTGACTTGGACTGTGGCATGGTTTTTGGAACCAGATGGGCTGGTTTAATTATTTCAGAAATCTCCTGGGATTTTCACACCCAACAATCTCTAGTGCATACACAGAACTGTGGGAAAGCATGGAAGAAAAATCTGCTGAGTGGAACTTCTGCAGGTGGAAACATCTTGTTGATTAGAGAAGTAAGAGGAGAATGGCTGGACTGGTTGAAGCTGACAGGGAGGCTACAGTAACTCAAATAACCATGTTTACAAGTGCCGTAATTCGAAAAGCATTTTAGAATGCACATCACATTGATGGTCTTCAACGGATATTTGCTCCTTTCCCGATTTTATTTTCTTTTTTTGCATATTTGTCGCACTTTTTTTGTTGTTGTTGAGATAATTGAACAAATTTTAATAGTAAACACAAAATGAAAAAAAAAAAAAGCTGTCCAAACCTGCTTGGCCCTATGTGAAAAATAATTGCCCCCTAAACCTAATAACTGGTTATGCCACCCTTGGCGGCAACAACTGCCATCAAGTATTTGCGAGAACTGACAATGAACCTTTGAATGCACATGTAAACTGCATTTTAGGTTAGTGAAAATGGGCCTTTTGGAAAAACTCAAACCAGGGTAAAAATATTCAGCAATGCTGTTTTCAGTGTTGCAATGCCTTTGATGTGCTTTTATGTTTTACAAGTTTTAACTAAATGTAAGAATGTAAGAATGTCTAGGAGCAAAAGGACAAAAAGGTCGAAGTACACTTGCTAGAAATACATCACTAATTAATTAAAAACAAAAATCTCTGCAAAGATATCTAACTCAAGCGCAGAATATGCAATCATACATGTTAGATAGTGATGGTTCTGATAAAAAAAAAAAAAAAAAGCTTTGCCCTATTTGGGTGAGTGAAGGTCTTTCTATCCAATTAAACTGTGCTAATCTATAACTACAGATTAGCATCATGATGCATACTGACACACACACAAACACAGATCCAGGGGTTTATGTGTGTGTGTGTGCGCGCACGCGCGCATGTGTGTTTTTCAAAGGGGACTTAACAGGGGAGTTGTCAAGGAGTGTGAATTGCTCTGAACATGCTTGCAGTGAACATGCTTCTTCACTCATCACCTCTCTAGTTAAGAAAAATCATCCAGCTGGTCTCTGACTTATTCATAGAGCATTTTTGGCAAGTTTTTTTCCTTCCATCTCCTTCTCTCAAAACCTTTTCCCACCATGACCATTACTCTCATCTCTCATTCCTCCAAATGCTATTCTAAGGACAGTTGCAGGGCTCAAATTAATTTCAGCTTGCTAAATCCTAGTGAAACTCTGTGTGTGTGTGTGTGTGTGTGTGTGTGTGTGTGTGTGTGTGTGTGTGTGTGTGTGCGTGTCTGTGTGCTAGAAAAAGAATGACCAAGGGATGAGGGATAAAGCATCAAGGCTCGTGTTTGAGTTTCTAATTGCACAACCCTATAATATGACCTCGGGATATGAGAGTTTCCTGCCTTCTGAAAAATTAAGCAGCTAGTGCTTTCCTTCCACAGCAGACAATCTCTGGGCTTCTCAGCAACTTCCTCACTAATCTGAGACCATAATGGATTATTAGAATTTTAAAAGCAAAAGCTTTGCAGTTAGCCAGATAAGAGTGATTGGAAATAAACTGTAGATAGTGCGCTGGAATAATGTACAGTCCAAATTTTGGACACATTGAGTAGAGACTATTCCAAACTATTAGACTGGATCAGTGCTGCATTTGAGCATATTACAGTAGCACACAGCGGTTTAGTGGCAGAGCAAAGGGCTATTCACAGACACGCTGCTCTCTGAGGAGCTCATGTTCCGTGCTCTATGGGGAAAGTGTGTTTCTGACTTTAACACGTACTGTAGCTATTTGTTTTTTACATTATTTTGTGTTTACTTCTTCATTGAATAATATATTTATTTCACTTGAACTATATTTCCATAGCTGTGCTAAGTACGACAACACAGATCATATGGTTTTCATTAAAAGTTTTAGGAATGTATTGAAGATACAAGTTGTATTTTTGGTCACAAGTAACATTATTTAATCAGTTAAAACCATAAATTAACAAAAGCTTGTATTCAGTAAGGTCAGGACCTGCTGCAAAACACGAGGGTATAGAGATACAGTACTAGCACAACGTTAAATATTCTGCTATAACTGCATTTCCTGAAGTGTTCCATTCTTTGTTAAACAATAGTATTTTCTCAACAATTAATATTGTATTGTAATTGTTAAGTTTTAACAAATACCATACTTTTTATCTGTTTATACAAAGGACGTTCAAGTCAAACCAGGACTTGTGATACATTTTTTTTGTGAATAACTGCATAAAACCGACTGATATTTACAGAAGACTTCAAGTACAGAACGGTGATGAGATTTAATTTAATTTCTCTCTTGATTTTACTAGCTTACTGATCCTTGCAAATTGACATACAGCTTGCCATCAACTCGTGGAAGAGATGCATCTGCCTCTAGGAACTGTACACAGAATCGAGCACCACTTGCACATTACAATACCTCGGCTGGGAGTTATTGCCACATTCTCAGTTCAGCCTTGACCTAATCTCTAAGGATTTCGACGTCTGGCCCACTAAAGAAGTTCGCAGGAGGCCAGCGTTTCAGACATGAAACAAGCAGTCCATTTTTTGGCTTTGTCTTCTACCTTGATGGTATTAATGTACTAGTGAAATGCTGGGATAATTGCATTAGTGTAAAAGGAGTTTACATAGAGAAACAAAGGTACTTTTTAAACTCTCATAACTGAGTTCTTTTATTCTGCACAATCAAAAGTCCCGGTTTGACTTGAACACCTCTTAATTTAATTTAACGCTATCTAATATTTCATAAGACTAGTTCCTGTTGTCACTTACACTGTGACTGCTTTAAACAGTTTTTTTGCTCACCAGTCCTTCTTTTATTTCTCTTGCTCTCTTGATTTAATTTAATAAAAAAAAGAAATTTATAGTGTGGCAGAGAAACTGCTAAGTTGTCCATACTGAATACTCGCCTGTATCAGACAATTTATTGTTTCAAAGTGCTGACACCTGAATCTCCTTCCATAAACATTACATAAAACACCATCCTCTCAACTATAATATACTTTTCTTTGCTAAATAACAGCCCATTTTTAAACAAGATTTTTTTTGTAACTCCCTGTGAATTAGCTGTTACTATAGAAACAAAATGTCAGCGCTGATGTTATAGAGAATTAACTGACACCTTCTGATGAGTCAGAAACTCAGCAGTGCTGTAGTATAAAGCATTTGAATTCATTCTCCTAATGAAGACTAGGGAAGCAAAGCTTAAAAAAGGATGTTAAAAAAGGATGTATTTTTACATAATATAAGCTAATACTAATATGAGGGCTGTACTGAAAGTAATGCCAAAGCAGCCATACCTTTTTTATTATTGACATAGGGCATTCAAATTGCACATGTTGGTAGAGTATCTCTTTCTGCATATAAAGATACTACTCAATACAATCTCCATCGCAGGCATTGCATTTGCACCACCATTGAATCCAACTCTCGAATCCTCTTTGAAAATCCCTTTCGTCGCAGTTGATGGTCTCCCACTGTGTGGTTTGTCTTCAATGCTGTTTTCCCCTTCTTTAAACTTCTTCATCCATCTGTGCACATTGCTCTTGTCAATGGTGTCATCTTTGTAAACATTCTGTAGCACAGTAGGAGATCATCACCTTCGACAAAGGACAAAGAGTTACTTTATCAACATGTGCAATTCAAACTACATGTCTTTTGCATTACTTCAGAACAGTTCAGTACATCAATACAGTCCTCCCAGTTTTAGTGATAGAGCCGACCAAAATACTTATTATTTCATTCACTTTGACTGTTGATGTAAATGTAGCAGTGCATCCGTGTTACTGTTCATTATGTACCTGTACTGTACATCAAAAAAACTTTAATAGTTAATAGTGTACCTAATACACTTATGTCTGCATTATAAAATGCTTCAGTTACTTTCTTTCATAGATCAAGTGCATACATCTTTCTCAGGTTGCTGGCAATTAACTAGTATGATAATTTACAAAACAGCAATATTAAAAACTTATGAAACCAGACACCATACTGTATAATCAAATGTAATGTATGTAACTCAATAATAAAATAAATAAATAAATAAATAAATAAATAAATAGATGAAAAACGACATTCTGCACCGGCTTAAACCTGCAACATACATTCATTTTAACATAATTAATACATATATGTTATGTAGAAAATAGTGGTATAACTGATAATAATAATAATAATAATAATAATAATAATAATAATAATAATAATAATAATTCTTGTCTTTGGTGTAAGACAAAAAAATAGAGGTGGGAGATGAATTGCAATCTCCATAGAGAAATCCATTCTCATGGTATCCAGAATTGTACACCACAACATGTGCAGATTTATATACAGTGTATGGATAAACTCAGAAGGTGGTGCAGAGCATTTCAGGCTGCTTGCTCTCTATCCCAGCTGCCTAATCAGCTATGTGTGAACTGCTTCAACATACTGCAGAACTCTTACTGCATAGCCCTTAAAACTCAAAGCATTTTAGCCATTTTTTGTTTTGCTGTTTTCTTGTTTTTTTTTTTTTAAAGAAGCATACTGAATATATGGCTCGGTATTGTGCAATATAGAGTAACATATCCTTTTTTTTATCAGCACAACGTAGGCAACATGATGAAATAAGTTTTTATTTTATTTTAACCAATTATACTGACATGACTGAGCACAAAATTAAAAAATTGGTCACATAGCCAAATAAATAGCACAGATACACATGATCACGTGTTTAAAAAATAAAAAAATAATACCATTCCCAATTAGAGAGTTCTACATTTTTGCAACGTCATTCCCATATTCCGGTATTAATCCGGTAAAAATTGATGCTACAGTATGAAAGTAACAGTAACTTTTGTTATAACTGTTCTGCTCTGTTTGATGTCTGAAACCTCCTGAAAAATTAACACACACGGACAAGGCTTCTATATTTGCCTCTTGGGCTTTAAGGTTAATATATATGCATATTTTTTTGCCAAGGGAATGTATAGGTACATTTTCCACTCATGTTCTGCTAATTTATTTCAGCACTTCTAATCCCGTACAGGACTTTTCCAAAGTGCTCCTTACATGGATGTGAACTGTTAGTAGTGGCAACAGAAATAAACTCCTGTCCACCTTACAGTGTTGACACAGAGCAGACGGAGTGATGTATGTGATGTATGAGTTATGGGAAGCAGGAAATTTTCCACTGGTTGTTGAGCACTGCTATGAAATCAGTGCTCCTCTCCAGGCACACAAATAAAACCCTGTGAAATATTACGTTGTCTAGTAGAAGTCTATGTCTGCTGTGCATAAACTTGGGCAAACACAATTAGTGATTTGAATAAGGCATTTGCAATGGAACTGTTAAATGATTTTGATTGTACATTTAATCATTAGGCAAAGCAGCTTACAAATCAAGCTAACCCTGCTAAGTAACTGAGGTTTAAGGGTATTGCTCAAGCACCAACAGATTCTTTTTTGAAGGCTATTACAAGCACAGTATCTTATCACCATGTGCACATTAACATTGTGATGCAACCCTCTTTGCACTTTAGTAAAAGATTATTGACTGAAAAAGAAAAAAAGTCTTCGGATCCAAGGGAATCTCTCACAGATAAACCTCAGACACGTTAATGGTGGTCACTTTTGATTCCAGGTTGCTCTAACCACGGCATAGATGTTTGATAAATGTGTGTTATTGCAACTAGCCAAACTATTTGTGCTCACTCCAAACACTGCATCAACAATCTGTGTCCGTGTAGTGCATGCGTGCATGGAAAAAAAAGAGGTGCAGAGAGCTTTCAAACAACTAACCTGCATTAGCTGCTGTGCATCATGTTTACTTAGCCTATAAAGAATCAAACTGAAATCCCCTCTTTTCCTACAGACCACTCGTAAACATCACTTATCAGAAACACACCAGTCGATCTTGTAGAATTGAATTAAACAATGATGTTTAAATAAGCAATCACGCATCTTTGTGAATTTGCTTCTCTAATACGCAGCATCGCTGAGCCTAAAAGAAGCTGGCCTGTAATGATTAGCGCTGCTTTGGGAGCCGATATTCACATGGGGTTAAATTATCCTGATCTCGTATTAGCATACAGCCACGTTCACAGCTCATTATGGAAGTCTAGAGGATTCAGATAATCCTCTAACTGCTCGCATTCTTTGCATGTCTGTGTATATGAGGGTGGAAGAGGGTGAAAATGAAAAAGAGATAGACAGACAGAGAGTAATCAGATTTCTACCCTGTCCGGATGTAATTAAGAAACATACTGATCCATGGACACAGCACAAAATCAGCTTAAAATTTCTTCTGCTTGAAACTCTTTAGTATGGGGTGCATTTTGGATTTATCACATGGTCATGTTGTCATGATGTATGACGTATTAAAGAGATGATAACCAGACTGATGCTCACTTCTACTGTGTTTGTAGTCTCCATAAACATTTGGAAGGTAGGAGTTTATATAATATCCTTTTTTAAAAAAAATTTTTTATAACATATACTGTTGACTCCTGACATGGATTCGACAAATGCTTGACCTCAACACCTATTTTGGAAAACCAGCACATACTACACGGATGAATGGCAGTGACTACAATCTGTACAATAACTGTTAAAAGCCCTACAGTTCAAGTAATTTTCACCATTTTGTGGTCAGAAAATCATGTTTGTGCAGCTACAAGTGACTAATCAGAAGCGTAACATCAAACAATAATCATCAAACACCATTATCAGATACAGATAATGAAACAGCTGGGCCATATGCAGTACGTCTTTACTCTTTGGCCGAACGTGCATGCATAAAGCACTTATCCCATCACCCCCTCTTGTGTTGCAGTAATAATGGCTGCATTGTGATTACCTGTCATCCATGAACAGGTGGAACACCTCGTTTCCCTTCACTTCACTTCCCTTCCCTCCCCCATCTCTATCCCTCTCTCCATCACTCACTCACCTACTAACTCGAGCAGTGAGGCCGGCGTGTCATTCGATCCATCTGGCCCCATGCGACTCTCAGCACACCTGCTCGCTCATTTACGCACGCGCTCGTGTGTTGCTCTCTCTTCACCGACCACACATAATGGGAGAAACAGGGAAAAACATACGGCACAGGATTAGCTGGTTAGATTAAGAGCGCTGATTATTAAAATAGACAGCTATTTCTGCTAACAATCAATGCAGCATTATTTATAGAATTATCAATGAATTTATAAAAGTATTGCTATACATTTATTTATTTCTTTATTTATTTATCACCTTTTTTTCATTCATACTTTCGTGCATTTTAAATGCCCAAAATATTTATGCAACGAAAAATAAGAACTGCTTATTTTACCTGGTGAAGTTATCCATATGTTCTCATCAACACAGCCACCTGTTGTTCTTTCTTTTCTTTCATTCGGGAAAATAAATGTCCCTGAATGCCTTACCCATACATTGTGATATTGACCTAAGTATTTTCTTGCATCATGTTCTGGCAATGATCTTAATCTTTCCACATTCATAGTCAAAACATCTTATAATATTATTGTTTAATTAATATCATTTTTTTATAAAATCTTTTTTTTTATTAAAAAATTAATTGTAGTCCTTCTGTAAAAGGATTAATTTTTTTTCTAATATTATTAGCATTTCAATTATGATGTAATACATTTTTGTTACTTGAAACTTCCATTTACTTAATACTCAAATTTCTATCTGTGTTATGTGTGTGTCTGTGTTTGAAGCTGAGTGTAGCCATTTTAAAACAGAGCAGGCAAACGTTTGCAAATTAGGCCATAGAAAAACACAGTTTGGCTGGTGGTGGTGCTTGAGTGATAAATCGGTGCGTCTGGAAAACTTTACTTAATGGAATTTGTTATAAATCAGTGAATTCACAGTTTTACACATAATGTTCTGCTGTGTTTAGTGTATATAGCATTTTATGTGAAGCAACAACAACAACGACAATAAGAGTAATTAATTAATTTATTTATTTATTTATTTATTTATTAAAAAATGCTTATTAGTAATTCTGTTAAAAACATTACAATATGAATATACATGCCAGACCTGCCAGAACATTAACACTACATAACATTAAGGCATTTATATATCAATTATATACCAGTAAACTGGTGCAGGATCACCCATGGCTTACCCATGCCGGCAGGGTCCAAAGGCCTGCACGACTGGTCAGATCCCACATGAAAACCAAAGCATGGCAAATCGCAAAAAGGTCAATGCTGACCCCAGTGCACCATTGCCCACTATCACGCGGCCCAGCAGGCAAAGAACCCAAGGCCACCTACACGGCCTCTAAACTCCAAATCTGATTGAGCACCCATGGGATGTGCTGGATAAACAAGTCTGATTCAGGGGGGCCCAAAACCTATGGTGATTATTATGTTAATGGCTTAAAGGTGATCATTGTATATTGATTTAGGTGTTTTGGCTTAAACTATCAAACTCCCAAAGCCATACTGGCCATCATTTTGGGTACAACAAAGCTTCAGCAATTTATTTACCATATTTTTAGGTTGTCAAATTTCTATTTTGCATATCTCTCTCTCTCTCTCTTTCCCTCTCTCTTTGTTCTCTGTCTTGTCATCTTCTTCCCAGTGTAGCGTGCCCTAGGGATATTTTTATCCAGCTAATGAATCGTGTGATGTTCCATTGCCCTTAAGCTAGGAGCAACTGAGTCAAAGCAACACATGTGACAACATGCAAGCCACACGATTATCTGTTTTCTACAGTGTTGGTGGAACTTTTGAGCCATTGATTGCGACACTGATTTATCGATGTTTGGATCAACATTAAATGGTATTTCCAGAGCACATTCAATAAGAGTTGGATTATCAGTCAATATTGTAGGAACGAGACAGGTTTAAGTGACTGGTTTTAAAAAGAATATGGAGGGAGAAACAGAGTTAGAGTGTGACACAGAGAGTGCGAGGATAAGGAGGAATGAATAGAATCATGTTTTTACATGCGGATTAGGATCGGTATCTTCGTCATCATCGTCATCGTGATGCCAGCTGGTGATAGCATGCGTCTTTGAAGCAGACTGGCTCACTCTGCTCTTATCCTCAATTATCTTTAAAGACGGCGATCTCAGTTGCTTTACGACATAGCTTTGAATGGAAACATATTCTTTATTCTTTGCATAGATATGATAATATCTTGGATGGACAAAATCCACCATGTAGTTGAAGGACAACCTAAATTCATATATTATACTCTAATAAACAGGTTTTCAACCTGGGGCTTGGAGTAACCCCCGTTCTGCATAGTATAGTATAGACTAAGCTGAGCCATTATATTTAGAGTAAATCTGTTATCATGTGTCCAAAACACCTCGCTGTATATATACATGACAGAAAACAAATCCTGAGAGAGATAAAGACAGAGAGGGAGCAAGCTAGGTGGAATTACCATATGGGTAGTACTGAGAATGAGAGCTCTTTTTTCATGTAAGCTCATATTTAAAAGTCTGTTCAGGGCATCTTTTATTGCCTCGCTTCCAGGAAATTGTCCTTGTCAGTTAAAAGAAGCTGCTCTCTGCTCGCTCTCAAATGATATTAATTTTTGTTATGTTTTTCAAATTGCCTCGGGGCCCGACGAAACTCAGGGGGTTTGTCTGGGCAGAAGCCAAATGTACAGACATTTCAGGATTCATTTCATCGCCTCTCGACAGAGCCTCAATTATTCATGTTCATTAATTTATTATTGTTTTGTTTGTCTTTACATTTTCCATTTGAACTTAGTGTGGTAATTGCGGAAGCGCTTTTCTGACGAGGAGCCTTGAAGCTTGTCTCATTGGTGTGTAGCAGCCATTTAGTCTCTATTTTGCTTTGTAAAAATGTTCTCTCTCATGCTTAGTAAAAGTGCCTGACTGAGCATTAAAGATACAGAAGCATGATTTGAAGCAATCTATGTGTGTGTGGGTGTATGTCGCATCAGTAGTCTGATCACTCGCTTGCTGCCCCTCTCTCTCTCTCTCTCTTCCTCTATTCCTCTCCCTGCATCTGTTTGTTCAAACATTAGAGTGTAATTACTTCTCAGAAATAATTGTTTTCTTAATCGCTGCTATCATAATTGTCGTCAGGTCCCGAGCATGCTCTTTAACTGTGTTTAGAGCTATAAAGGGACCCTGCTGAGGGAATAAGAGTCAGTCAGTCACGAACTGATGAAGGACATGTATGTGTAGGTGTGCAAGGGTGATATGGCAGGGGTCTTTGAGTAATGTGTCCACAGCCTCAGGAAATGGAGTTTGCCTAGATGTCACTTTGACACTGATTTATTCATGATAAACACCCTCCTGTGCGGCTCTCCACTGAAAAGTCCTCTGTTCCACATGAACTGAACAAAGAGAAAAAATAATGACAACACCAGAAAAACAGCATAAAGTAAGAATATTTTAGTGTGTTTCTTTTTTTTTTTTAAATACACAATTTATATTTACACAGATTTTATTACGTTGAACTTGATTTATTAGTTTTAAGAGGTTGACCAGTTTTCTATAACTCCAGTTTGTGTAGTCACAATAGTTACACAAGTGTTTGTATGGTGGATGCTACAGGTGTTTGTACTGTGGATGAAAATTTGTGTGTGTGTGTGTGTGTGTGTGTGTGTGTGTGTGTGTGTGTGTGTGTGTGTGTGTGTGTGTGTGTGTGTGTGTGTGTGTGTGTGTGCGTGTGTGTGGTTGTTGCAATGATAATTGATGTTGAAAAGTGATAAAGCTTTGTTTGAATGCCCCAGGCTCAGCACTATAAGTATATGGGGTAACGCTGTGATTTTTCATAAAGGGAGAATTTTCAGGTGACAAGGTGGTGTAGGGGTTAGCATTGTGACCTCATACCTCGAGGATTGAGGGTTTGAGTCCATGTTGGGTCTGTGTGTACGGGGTTTGCCCATTCTCCTTGTGCCTGGTGGGTTTCTTCCATGTCCAAATATATGCAGTGTATTGCAGTGTAGACTGATTGGCATTTTCAAATTGTCTGTAAAGTGTGAGTGCTTGGGTGGCCTGTGATGGACTGGCACCCGAGTCCACTGGGATAGGGTTCAAACGCCCAGCCCCAACCCTACAGGATAAGTGGTATATATTGGTTTAAGCACTTTCTGATATGTCTTTTAAAAGAGAAAAAGTCACTTTTAATAAATAGAAAAAATCATTGTCTGACATGAATTTCTGATGAATATTTAAAGGATGTCACTGATTATTCTCTTGTAACAGCATGTTTGTCATGTTTAATTCCTTACATGGCATCACCTTTGACATGTTTCTTAGTGCATTCCCAGTTAGCACAGAGTGATGAGAAGCGAGGAGACATGTGACTCGTTCCGTACATTTTCACCTGACAACCTCCACCTCCAACCTAGTCTCTCTTCACATCCACACTTCTCTCTCTCTCTCTCTCTCTCTCTCTCTCTCTCTCTCTCTCTCTCAGTCTATTCTTGTCCCAGTCTTTCAGTTGTCACCACATTTGTGGTAATATCTTATTTCACCACAGTCTGGACATGAAGGCACAGAATAACTGGCCTTACAATGTGATGGATACGCCGGTGCTCACTACATTGCTCTCCCTTTACTGCATCTCCCCAAAGAGTCTGCTCAGCAGCCATCTTCTGTAATACCTGTCCATGTGTGGGATTTGAAACTGATAATAGTGAGTGTCTGTCTCTCAGATTTCAGCTTGGATGAGACAAAGTCATTAGGTCCTGCTGCGTTATCTGAAAGTGAGAGGTAACATTTCATCGAAGCACTGTTAAAATCCTGGCACAGAAAAAATGATGAATTGGACCATTTACTTTCTCCCGTCGTCTGACCTAGATTGGTGGAATTCGCCGTCCTCACAATAGCGTTTATCAGCTGTGTAAGATGGTCATAATTCCATTGAAGTGTTGGCACTGATTTGGTCAGAAGTTAGATGCATGTGTTGTGTTGCACATTCTCCCGTAGTTGTGCTGAACGGAATCATGCTGACCGCTATCAGAACGGAAGGGGTTCTGTGTCCCTGACCAGCAGGGAACTGCATTATATGATTAGTGAGATCCCCTCTGCCCCGAGGGTGTTTACAGCTATCGTTTTCGCTGACTCATAAGCCTCCATCACCTCTCACTAGTGTCAGCACGATGATGGCTGTCACCTACTGACATTAGTGGGTCAATTGTCAGCTTGGCTATTCACAGTCACACTGAGTCCTACTTACTTGGTGTAAAGAAACAGCGGCTGGCATCGGCCAGTGATTGACAAGTGGCAGGACACAGGAGGAAGACAATGGCTAGTGTTCCAGCCACAGAAAAGGCTCAAATGAAATTGTGTGCATCAAATTCAAAGGCAGGAAGTCTGTGTGTGTGTGTGTGTGTGTGTGTGTGTGTGTGTGTGTGTGCGTGTGTGTGTGTGTGTGTCTGCGTCTGTGTGTGTGTGTGTGTGTGTGTGTGTGTGTGTGTGTGTATACAAATGTGTGCGTTGGAAAATAGATTAATTTGTCTGTTGCCTGTGTAACCCTTGATGTCACTTGAATGCTTGATGCACTTGGAGACTTATTTGCTCATCAGGTTGCTGAGATAATGGATTAGTTCTTTTAAAGGATGCTGATGTGTTTGAGTTCAAGTGTCAAGGGAACTAACACACTACACACTTAACACCCGCAACTCTATATGCCTGGTATTCATTATTGAGAAGCATTCAAGAGTAATGTACCAGACATAAATTAAGTAATGGCTATGAAAATGGACAAGAACTTCATTTAGCATAGAACATTACCAGCCAACTGGAAATTTCATTCTCTTGCATGCTTCTAGGCACAAGCTGATTGCTAAACTCTTCAGCAGAAATAAGGACAAACAGCTAAACAGGTAAACATGCGTGTGTTGAATCCATTACCACCGCTGGAATTAAAAAGTAATACTGAAAAGAAAATCCTCAGGGATCCATCACCTCTTATTCTAAGTAGTTCAGAGGTTGAAGAGGCAAATTCATCTCTTCAGATTAGTATTGCTGTTATACTCCTACTTGAGCAATTTAGAATGGAAAACTGGGGAATGCTTTATGAATTTTTGAAAATCTCTCTCGTTGTCACTTCATTTGTTGTCAAGTACATGTTGGTCATGCTAATCGGGCTCAATATCTCGAGGAAAAAAAAAGGGATAAAAAAATCAAAGAATTTCTTATATCGAGTGAACAGATGCTTAAAAAAAGCACAAACAAAAACCTTGTGTTACTTTAGGAGGTCCATGAGGTACCGAAGTACTAAGCGAATGAAGAATAAATAGCCCAATTTCTTAATGTCTAAAGGTGCTGTCTGCACACATTCATTAAGAGTCTGAAACCCACTCAGTTGTGATTCTTTATTTATTTTCACTGCTAAACGAGGGCAATAAGGGGGTCAATACATGCCCTGGGGAGCAACACTACAGGAATTAATAGCAAGTTCAAGGGCACTGCATCGATCGCACACTTGAGATCATAAAATGAAGGAAAAGAAGAATCACAAGTCATGCATTTAAAGACCTAAAGGGGCTAAAGGGTGAACTTGAGTCCCCCGTTCACTTCTCAACCTGTTTTCTGGACTACTATAAAAACTATGCTGGTGTAAACCCATCGTAGTGATTCCTCCTCAATCTTATCATGTTTGATCAAGCCAGTAGTTTGAAGGCAGAAAAACCAAAAGAAAAGAGACGGGGAAAGTTTTATATAGTAGATACATTACAATTTAAACAATTAAACATCTAACTTCCTACTCTTGTTTGAACAGTTTATAAATAACTGTTGCAGATTTTCATGGCAATAGGCAATAACGCCTGTGTTTTGAGTGCTGAACATCTGGCAGAAGGAATGCTTACGTTAACATGAGTGAAAATGGAGTGGAACAGGAAGACTTGATGCATTATATTTGTCATTGTGTGCTAAAGCGATGGATCAGAGGAATAAAGGATCACAATGGAATGGATGATCTGACTAGGTGAAGAATGTATGCTTGAATGCCCTCCAAAAGCCTCTGTTCAAACTGGGCTGATTGAAGTCCACCAAAGCTCGTTTTGAACTTTTGATTCAGAGGGCTGAGTCTGGAGTAAGAAAAACACTAGTATGTCTTATGTCCAGGGGCTGTTTCTTTCTCTCTTTTTTTCTCTTTCTATCACTGGAAAGAATTCTTCTCAGAAGTGCTGATCAGCTATGCTTGAGTTTTGCCCACACAGAAAGCAGCTCAAGGGTCAGATGTGATTAAAGTGGCCCTTGGGAAAAGTTTAAGACCCGGTGAGCTGCTATCAAAGGAGGGCTTTAGCGATGGGTAAAGGTTCTCTTAGCACAAGCCTTCTATTTGAGGGGACCTAACTCCAAATATTCCAAAGGAATCCCTGAAGGACAAGGGACATTATGGACAAAACAAAGAAAAAAATGGTTTCAATAACCTAAGATTCCAAAAATCTTCTCATGTGAAGGTAGACTGTGCAGCAAGCAACCTTGTCTAGAAGTCTTTGTCGGCTGGGTTACCATGTGCCCTGGAAGACAGGTCACACTCCTGACTAAACTCCAACTGGGCTCGGAGGGTCTGGAGCCCATCTGGAGGTCCTCATAGGCAGGAAAGCAGGAGAGAAATGAAGCTTGACCAGCTCCAGTCATCCTTTAAGACAAAGCAGACACCTGAGACTCCCTGAGCTCCAGGATAAACAAAGACTCCCAAACTCTCACCACAGGTGCTGTCACACAAAACACATCCACACTTACACACTCGCGTAATCACACAATCCAAAACCAGGAATCTCTCACATTGTAAACCAGACTTTCATTAAATATCGCATATAAGTTCTTATGTGTACTGATGCACATCTCTGTCACATCTGTCATTTCTCAGAGTATCCCAACTTCATTGATGTATAGCCATACTAAATATGCCCAACCCCCTCCCACGCCTGTTCAATGTTATAAATGATTAATTCATCATTTCCAAATTGAAACAGTGGAACTTCCTTTGGAAACTTCCTAAGAATGAACTGCAGAGGGAGTTGCCATGGAGATTGGGTATGAATTTATCTGTTTAGGACTCATGGTTGTTATCCATGTCTACATTTAGCTCTCCAGTAGCCATGTATCTGGGTGAAAGTCCTCTCCCAGTAACATGAATGAGATGCCTTTGTGTTTTTATTCTCTCCATATTGAGGGAACTATTGAGAAAAAAGTCCAATCTTCTTACTAAAGCCAAGTAAGCCTTTTTTAAAGTATGAATTAAATCAAATTGCAGATTATCACACTGCATGCAGCCTCTCTCTCTCTCTCTCTCTCACTCTCTCTCACTCTCTCTCTCTCTTTGTTTGACTCAAAACCATTTCAGACATTTCATGCTTCGTAGTACATTCCCTATGTTTAGCTTGTGATCATTCTCCCGTTGCTGAAGTCTAGACTTCATTCTCAACGGAATATTGTATTACCTCAGTGTACCACAACACTAAAGTGTCATCCGGCCTCCTCTTTTTGTAGCCATAGGACAGTTATACCATTAGTCCATCACTTTTTTTGTGAAATGGCTTGTCGGTTTTTAAAAACAGACAGTATCTATTATCAATATTTACGTCTAGTCTTGATTCTAGTTTTGGGATTTGAGTCCTTCATCGAATTTCCTCATGTATATCCCAGATCAGATAATCATGTCTGGGGGATTCTCGGGTTGCTTATGAAACTTTGAACAGTTAATTATATGTGCTACTGTACCACTGACAGCAGTGGCTGAAATCCAGTGTGTGGTGTACATCATCCGGGTCCCCTTTCTCCCCCCCCATCTCTCAATCTAAAGTCTGTTGTACCATGGGACATCTGTTAGCAGCATCAGATTTTTTTATTTCTTTCTCCTGTATTTTTCAGCCTTACAGTATGTCCTCATTTCCTTTCCTCTATGCTTGGTTGCAGAATTACACTAAAGCCTAAGAGTCTGTGTTTTTTTCCATTGCCTGAATCATTGTATGTCTCGGGTCACAGGCACAGGTCTATGTACAACACACACACACACACACACACACACACACACACGCACACGCACACACGCGCGCACACACACACACACATGCACGCACTCACGCACACACACACGCGCGCTCACACACACACACGCACGCACACATGCACACGCACACGCACACACACAAACACACACACACCAAAGGACCAGTGTTGGTTTCAAAAGAGTGTGTCCTTCACAAAATATTGCACCCATATTTATAACTGTTTTAATACCTTTTTCAAATGCCATACCTGTTCAAAGAGAATTACACTTTGCCTACCTCTCTTAGTTACCTGGGGCTGTACCAGTGTCTGTGCTTTCCAGAGTTTATTTTTTTTTTTTTCATGGGGCAATTGTGACTTGACTTTGTAAGGAGGAATTATTTAAATCTACCTGACAACTTATCGTCTGCTACGAATTACTCTGAGAAGAAAAACAAGATTGATGAGGATAGGCTTTAGGACCATGAGTTTGTTCCCAACCAGGGCTTTTGATTAGAGCCAGACCTTGCTGCATGATGTTCATGTGGTTGTGTTTAGGCTTAAAAAAGCAGTCATGGATCTGTCGTAGACCTCCGGTCACGTTTAGCCTTTGCACAAATGACTGCGACATTCAATCAGCCATGCCTGTCATACCAGCAGCACTCAATCACTTAGAGAGAGAAAAGGAAAGACAGAGAGAGAGACAGAGATGCTAAATGGAAGTGAAATCCATGCATTCTCTAAACACTTTCTGAGCCCTCAATTCCTCTAGGGGGTCGTGTGTGGATGGCATTTTACTTGGATGCTTGCAGTGTGTGTGTGTGCGTGTGCACATGTGTGCCATCTAATGAACCTATATATCCTTAAGACAGGTAGGCATTCTGCCAGGAGGGTCATAGCTATGCCACATCACAGCAGGGTGCAAAGGAAAGACCACCAGGGTAAAACATTTAAAGAACAAGAGAGATGAATTCATTAACTTGTTTGGAATTCGTCTCTTTTGGGCGTTCAGCAACATTTTTATTTATTTATTTATTTATTCTCTTTTTTTGTGAGGGGAGAGGGGAGGCGAGGGGGGAGGTGTTCAACAACAAATTTTGGAAACTTCTGTGGAATTACTTTTTGGACTTTCTCAATCCCACATAATTTCAAGGTGTTTCTCAGAACAGAAGACAAGACTATTCCATTTTAGTTCATTTGAAGTAATGGACATAATACATGTGCTCTGAAATTTGTAGGAGTCCTAATGCTGTCACACTGAGAGGCATCCATTACACCAGAGTCTGTGAATAAATTCCTTCCTTTATCACTTTTTAAAGTCAATTTTCCCCATTTCACCATGTTCATACGCTGTTACGCTGTGTCAAAATCCATCATCCAGTACATATTATCCATTTATTCTATGTAAAATTGGCTCTCAGCTGGATCAGGATATTCTTCCATACGATTTTTTTCTAGCCAGATTCATTTGAGAGTAATTTAAATCTGAAGATAGATGGCTTGATTGCTGTTACCTTTAACATTGAGATTGAAAAAGAAAAAGAGAGCAAAAGATGGATGAAGATATAAGAAAAATGTGACTTTGTCTTCACCATTTCACAATAGCATTAAAACCATTAGTATCAATACCACCTAGAGTGATGGTGAACTGGTGGAGATGTTATAGCTAACACACCGCTTCAGAAAGTCTTTCCACATATTTGTTTCATGCATTAATTAAACCAGCTGATTCTACTTATCAGAACTCTTCAGCCAGACTAATTATACTGTGTGTATATATATATATATATATATATATTATATATATATATATATATATATATATATATATATCCTTTGGCACCATTGTATATATTATCATTATCACGCATAGACTATACCTTTTATCCTGTCACTGGGGGCCATCTCACAGGACTTACGGCACGAGGTGGGGTACCCACACCCAGGGTATTATTATTATTATTATTATTATTATTATATCATCATTATTATCCATTTATTTATTTTATTTTATTTTTCCCAGCTGTACCCCTCAGGCTTCTGTTTAATCATGCAATAAATACCTACTCAAATTAATATTAATTTTATCCCAGGAATATTCATTTCACATCTTCTTGTAATTACACAGAAATATAATTTAAAAACTTAATAAGTTTGCCGCATTATTGAGTCATCAGGATGGAAACTAAATAAATCACCGTAGCATGTGGATGCAGAGACAATTGTGCTAGGTTTTAAAAGGCCTGTTAAATATTATAGGCTTGGAATAGAGCTAAGATGACGCTGAGATGATGCCTATGAACTCTAGTCGTCTTTGAATGATGACATACAGTACAGTAATAACTAAGATGCTGAACTGATAACACGCCATCAGCAACGACACTGCGTGTGACTGTTCACGTGTGGGGGTGTGAGAAAGAGGTGATGAATGAGATTTACGTGTGTGTGTGTGTGTGTGTGTGTGTGTGTGTGTGTGTGTGTGTGTGTGTGTGTGTCATCGGTGAACTGAGTAAGATGACATTCTGCATGTATATATGTGTGAGCAAGGAAGAGCTTCTGTGCATGTGTGCATCCACCTCCGTAGCTAACCTTTACACACTCCTTCACTTTTCCACTCCTAATTTATTAGAATACAAATGCCAAGGTTATAGTGACGTGTCAAATCAGAGGCACAATTTGAAGTAATGAGGAATGTCAAAGCGCTCCGTCAAAGATTCAGTGAGCGAAAAAGAAGGAGGTAGAAGAATCATTGAGAATGAGTGATGGCACTCTGTCGCCTTTAATATTCTGGAAAGCAGGAGTGACAGGGCAGGGAGACAGGAGGGGGGGGGGGGGGGGGGGGTTGGGCAGACCACACGACACTAAAAGAAAGGCCGCAAGGCCATTAGGATTTGATTAATATAACCACATTTGCTACTTCATTCCTTTATTGGACATTTTCCATGTTCATTCACAAACTGTATCCGTTCCATACAGTTCTACCTTTTTTTCAGTCAAACAAACAGATATTCAAAGAGTAATTCTCTCAATACCTAGTGTCATGCTGCCCTCTTTTGTAGAGTGAATCAACGCCTTTTTCTCAGGCAGTGGTTTGGCTTCTTGTCATTGACGAGTATGCATGTTTTATGCATGTGAAGGTTAGAAAGTGAGAAGATGAAGGCATGTGTAATTATAACAGTGTTTCGTCTTGGCCCCTTTGTTAAGTGATGCTAAAAGGTGACAGAGAGAGAGAGCGAGAGAGAGAAGGGGAGTGAAAGAAAAAAGAAGAAATAATTTTTCATCTCTCTTCTTCCAATATGTGCAAGAGTCAGTAGTTTAATTACAAGGCTACAATAGTCATCAAAGCATAAGAATTAAATTTTCTTTCCGTAGATCTCTCTCTCTCTCTCTCTCTCTCTCTCTCTCTCTCTCTCTCAGCATGTTTCTTATTCTTGAGTCAACTGACCGTATAATACAAGTCTAAATTCTTTAAGAGGCTCCGTCTTTAAGAGGCTCAGTCAGTCTTTGTGAGTCAGCCACATGGTGCCTTCATGGAAGTCCTTGACTGCAGCCTACTACAGCATCAACAAAGCATTATCACACTCGTCCTGCCCAACTTGTCCACCTACGTATTTCTTTGCTTGTATTGTCAGAGAAACAACGACTTGTCTGTTTATCAAGGGTGAATCTCTTGTATTATTTTACTGGAAAGTGGAAAAAGAAGATGGCTGTTTGTATTCTTCCTCACCGTTGCTTATATAAGACTTATTTTAGTGGTAGGTCCTGTGGTGAATAGATATATAAGGCTGTTGTTTTTGTTCCAATTACTTCTCTGTGGTTGTGGAGAGTAGTTGAAAGGATTGTGCATGCCTCACGCTACTCCATCTCATCATCTCTTTTCTTTACTGTATTTCTTCAGCCGAGACAACCTGCTGAGTTTTGAATGGCTGGAACACAATATGATAGTGGAGGCTAGTGACAGGGAAAAAAGTACCATTTTGTAAAGCTCTCAGTCAAAATATTTTATAAAAGCTGCTATTTCATCAGTTTAAATGTTGTTCCTGTGTATTTGTGTGTGTGTGTGTGTGTGTGTGTGTGTGTGTGTGTGTGTGTGTGTGTGTGTGTGTGTGTGTGTGTGTGTGCGTGTGTGTGTGTGTACTGTATGTGTTTATTGATGCACCTGCATGCATTTATTCCTGTGAGACCATGGTTTCTGTATAGTGCTTCTCTATTGTATATGTTCGCATGAACAAGTATGTCTATATGTGTGTGTATGTGCTCATGAACATACCAGTTGTTTATTTGCCTGTAGCAATGTGTTCCATCCTATCTTCCCCCTGGGATCTTATTCACTCCCCGTGTCCTGTTTTTATTATAAAGTAAATCACACAAGGAGACCTGAGTGTCCTTCAGACCTCCATGGCTATATTTAACACCTCTACACTAAGTGTGGCATGTCTACTTAATCCTGAGAGCTTTCAACAGATATTCCCTAGACCATTACATGTGACAATTACTGCATAAGTCATTAATATTGTAGTTTTTTCCCTCCCCTCCAATCCTTTCTGCTACTTTAGTAAACTGGTCAGCATTAATCTTCCTTCCGCAGAACTCCCAAAGTGCAGGGCTGTGTCAGGAAACAGCCTAGATACTGCATTTACTTGTGTAATTATATAGGCCAGAGGTTTCAAACTCAGGACCTGAAGGGCCGGTTTGTGCACAGGTTTCCACTATGACCTTCTAGCAAAGCACAAATTGAGGTTTTTAATTACAGAGGCGAGAAATGCAAATGGAATGCATTTCCATTGCTGTAGGAATAAATAATAATAAAAAAGCACAAGAACCTTGCCTCCACTGACCCCTCAGGACCTGAGGTTGAGACCTACGGTATGTTTTGAGGATAAAATCCTAAAATAAGTTAAGATCCATGAAGATACCCCAGAATATGCCCTTCTCCCTTAAATGACATAAACCTTCCTTGCATCTTGGGGCTCCTCAGTCCAGTGACTCGCAGCACTCTGTTCTCTTGTAGCCATTCCGCCGAGTGACGTTCTCGGTGGTGAGCCAGCCCCAGGACCCTCACCAGGGCTCTCTGCAGAGCTGCTACGACAGTGGCCTTGACGAGTCGGAGACGCCGAGCAGCAAGAGCTCCACAGGCCCCCGGCTGGGAGCCCTCCCCCTCCCCGAGGATGCCTATGAGAGGACCACGCCGGATGGCAGTGTCGGTGAGGCAGAGCATATGGAAAATGGTAGGGGCAAACACAAAAAGATAAAGCTAAACCCTAAAAAAAAAGAGCTCAATCAGATTTTAATTGACTAATGAGATCCCAATGAATGTGGCCAAACACTCACACACTACCAGGAAAGATCGAATAATACGAGGGAGGCCAGATCTCTGGGGTAATAAAATAAACATAAGGCTTGGTAACACACAGAACCGTACAGAAAGCACACAGACAGTCGATACAATTGGGCTTCGTATGTTCATACAGTACAATGTGCCTTTTTTCTTTTCTTTTTTGTTTTTTTGCTTATCACCATACTTTTTTGCAAGCTAAAACGTGTGCTAGCCTTGTCAGCTGTTATGTTAGTGGTTGTACATCATCATGGTAGTCATGTTAGAGTTTAGAGGAAATATGGTTCAGGATGTTCTGGACCTTTTTAACTTGTGACTCATTTATGTTTTGACTGAAATCTTAGACTACGCTAAATGGAATAAATAAATGAGCAGCTAAATGTATTTCATTTAAATCAATTTTAAGTGCCTTTAATGATAGACAGCAGCTTTCGAAAGATCCAGATGTAGATTTTTATTCAGGAATGAAAAAAAAAAAACAAAAAAAAAAAAAACAGAGGAGACAGGGGCAAGGAAGAGCTTTCTGATACCTTGAAAGGAAATAGACTCAAGATCGAACTATTGTGGGTGACAGAGCCGATGATAGATAGATAGATAGATAGATAGATAGATAGATAGATAGATAGATAGATAGATAGATAGATAGATATTATAGTTATATATTTACATATTATATATATACGTTTTAAATCATGGTTGTGGAAAAATCATCTCCAACTTGTCAAGCATGCTCAGTGTAGCTGTCACTGTTTCTTGCTTCAGATGTGCCCATTTGTTGCAGACATAAAATAGGTACATTGTCTCTAGGTTTTTTCTTTTTTTCGTTTTTCATTTCAGTGCTGAGTTTATTTCAAGGCCTTCAAGACGGTTGGAATGATATTACTCAAGTCTGTCACAGTGTATAGAACTTAAAAAGGTAGCTGATCTCTCATTGACACTGCCTGCTAGCTTTTTATATTTTTTAAACACTCAGGCCAGCAATGTTTCTGAGGCATTCAATAGGACCACTGTTCTCAGTCTGGTATGCATGAAAGGGTCTGCTGCTAAAGCTTTCCTGGTGACATTCGATACTTTATTAATAACACATCCTTTTTGTTTGTGGTCAGTCTACCATTTTCTTTCTAATCCAGACTGCTTAGGTACTACAAAAAGCAGGATTGTCTATCAATTCATCAAGAAACTAGAGAGGAAAGAAAGTGTTAAGTTACCAAAAGCTTTATTGTCCTCAATAACTGACCATTCTACTTTCAATAATTACTACTTGAAATAATCTGTCAGGGCTTAGTGTCAAAAACTATGTTTTAGGCCCAAAGATCTCCATCTTCTGTTGGTGAAAAGAGTAGCGTGTGATTTGTAACATTCTCTGGAGAACCAAATTTATACATACAAAAGGTACATAAATACATACATACATACATCTGGGAATATTTCATGGGTCACTGTGTGGTTTAACAAGCAAAGCATTCCTCTAATATTGGTCAGGTACAGGGACTGCATTGAAATTAGAGCTCTAAACCTGCTTGCCAAAATGAGAGCCAAACAAGTCATTCAGCCCTGGAGAACTATTCTTCACGACCTCATAATAAATACAAGAAAGACTGGCTTTACACAGACTTTACAGAGCCTGCACACAGTTCTGTAATGCATACATACAATTATGTTAATTAAATCGACATGTAACTGTAAAAATTTGTTAACCCACTCTATGTGAAAGATACAAAGATTTATCCTCTCAGCAACTTCTAGGCTCACACTCAAACAATGTCAGGCCAAATTAGCAGCAGTTGCAGTCCTCCTACAATTCAGGTTGGGCAACTGAGTGGAGGAAGATCAATGGCAAAGTGGGAGATGTAAAGGGAAAATGCTTGTATATATTTCTCTTAAATATTTAGTTTTAAAGCGGCAGAACTTTGGCTTAGTGATTAGCACAGTCGCCTTGCACCTCCATGGTCCAGGTTCAAATCTCAAATTGCATGTTCTGTCCGTGCTTGGTGGGTTTCATCTGGGCACTCCCACAGTCCAAAGAAATTCAGATTAGGCTAATTGCCATTTCCAAATTGCCCATAGTGTGAGTGTGTGCCCTGCGATGGATTAGCACCCCAAACAGGTTATACTCCACCTCGTGCTCTACATCTCTTGGGATAGGCTCCAGGCCTTGTGTGTTGTGATAAAGCAATATAGACAATGAGTGAGTGAGTTAATTTTACAGGTCAGATACTTAACTCAAGAAAATGATGTGTTATGCAAAATATTTATAAAAAATATTAACACAAAATTTGTAGAGGTTCAGCTTGTTATTAATTAGAAGTAACTAATTTCATGTTCATCTCATAACATAAAAACAGCATTGGCCTTCTGTGCTAATCAGTCATCTTTCTTGCAAATATTTATATCCAGACATATACCTTTTTCCCTATCTTCTCACTTCCTTTTAACTCACTGAATCCTATATCTGACTGTCTCCATTTTCTATTACTTTTATCATATGTGATCTTTCAAGGTCGGAAACAGGCAACAGATGAATCACTCTTTTAATAAACGGGGGTCTGCTCACCGTGCTATACTCAGTCTTTAGGAGAAAGTGGGTGTGTTTGCACGGATGTGTAGTTCAGAAGAAAATTCCAAGTGCAGAAGTGTGTGTGTGTGTGTGTGTGTGTGTGTGTGTGTGGGTGGGAGATGGGGAGGAGGGGGGTGGGGGGTGGCTATGGGACAAATGCCAGAGCTAGAAAGAGAAAGGTGTGTTTAATTCAATACATAACTGGCAAAACATGTATGATCACTTGTACATTCAGTGCTGTTAGAAGCTGAAACTAGTATTTTTTTTCTTTTTCAGTAAATTATCACACCTCTTCCTTGACACACATGGTTGGAAAAAACAAAACAACATGAATCTCAGTAAGGTGTAGCTAACATGGATGCTTGATGCTTGCGAAATGTCCAATAGTTTCCCAAGCACAGTATACTGTAAATCTACAGAAATATATTGCGGACACTCGTCTGTCGAAACCCAGGCCACCTTATCTACTGTAGAGATTGGAGGAATAATAAAAATGATTAAAAATATACTAACATTATTTTTTATAGACAGAGTGATTTAGGTAGACTGGGCATTAGTGACTCAGTGGTAGAGGTCTCGCCTTCCATGAGGAAAGCCTGGGTTCACATCTCAGCCAATGCCCCAGACCCGGCCACTGAGGTTGCAGCTCACTCTTAAATCTGGTCCTAAGCCCAGATAACAATAGGAGGGTTGTGTCAGGAAGGGTATCCAGTGTAAATCTTATTCCAAAATCAAAGGTGCAAATTGGATGATTTGCTATGGTGTCTGCTAATGGGAGCAACAACAATTTTGATTTAGCAAGCTGATTAATAAACCACTACAAGTCACATAATGAATGAAATGTAATTGGTTACCTAATGGCTTTATATTCATGTTCAAGATCACGCATTGATATTAATATTATTAAAATATTAAAAAAGCCCATTGAAATTACTCAAGTGATAAACGGTACCAATTTCTGTACTAGCAGTAGTAGTAGTCATAAAAAAAATCATATTTATTCATATTTCCTATGTATTTTTGACATACACTGTTAACTCATGAAACCTTTTTGCCTGTGTGCATGTTTAAATATGTATAACATGATATCGTCATGAGGAGGTAGTGTCATTTTTCTCGCTTTTCTTCTCCCCTTAGATAGTTTCAAAGATCATTCTTGAATGCACATTTACTCTAGAGTTTAATCTTCTCCCCTTCCTACTCTTTTTACAGATAGTATGTCTTCCAACTTCATTTACTTTAGTGCAGGAGTGTACGCTTCAATGATGTTGAACGAGGCACAGTGAGTTACAATAAAATCCATTTATTGATTAAAAAAAAAAGATTTGACTTGACTCAATAAACAAGGGCAGTTCTTGTGAAGAGACATGATACCCCTTATTCACATTGGAGTCAAATCTGTTCATTTGATCATTTATTTACATTCTAATTACTTATTATAAACTTTCTGTATTTAAAGCCAGGAAGAAGGTTGATCTATAAGTTGAAAGTAAATAATAAAATTAGTATAGCTAAGTATACCAGATATTATAAAAAACAGTAACACTAAACACAGTTTTGCATTAAGGAACCATGAACTAAAATCCTAGTCCTACGACTAGTGTAAACAGGTGTTTCTAAATGTGAATCAGATAGCATAGATGTGCAGCTTTGTTAGCTCGGTTGATGAGTATGTCCATTTGCGTTAAAGAGGTGGCCTCAATAAGAGCTGACCTTGATGCAGACATTCGTGAACAGACAAACTGTTTAAAACTAAAACATGCAATTTTATTCATTTTCTGAATTTTTAATAGTAATTTCCTAACTTGCTTTGTTTTAAGCATTTTGCTATTTTCTCCAGATAGAAGCTCATACATATTTCTAAATAAGGCTTTAATTAAATCTGACTTCTGCTTAATCCAACCTAATTGAGTTCTAAAATAAATGAAAACCTTACAATAATATAATTCACTTACATACAGCTGGAAAATTGTTGATTTTTCTACCCAATTATGAGTATGAAAAAAATACAGCGCACGCTTCCATAACCATCTTATTATTTGTAACAACCATAAAAAAAAGGCAAAGAATCCTTAACTACTTATAAGTAAGTATAACTTCCCTTTAATTTTAGTGAAATTTATTTGTCTCATCTCTATGTTTTATTTCTTTTCCTGTGTTCTTGGGCACCTCGTTCTCTCCTGGGATCCTTCTTGCATCTTGGCTTTCCCATTGAATTCTTGCCTTTTATTGGCACACTGTCTGCATAATCTGCATAAATTGGGGCATGTTTATGTAAATGAGATCTATATGAGGGTAAAACAGATTGGTAAATGCATATGCAAGTGTATACCGGATTATTTATATAAACCAATAGTTGGCAAGAGCTTAATTCCATACAGTTGAAGCTAATTTATCATATGCACTTAAAGCATATTAATGCCATTCATTTAATGACACTTAGATTTGTTGGGTCAATTTATTTGTCCAAATCTATGCTCTTGTCTGTGGAAGTGTAATGAATAACAACTAATGTGTTTTAAAAGTCTGTTAAAATGTTGTGAGCTCCTGTAGGCACGCACACACGCGCACACACGCGCACACAGGAGACGGGAGATGGTTGAAATGCCATCACTTCAAAGCTGGAATCTGTAAACCTCTGTAATTGTGGTCATTATATGTGTGGAAGATGCTTGCAATTAAGATCCTGTTGAGTTGTGTGTATGAGTGTGTCAAGGTTTGGGTGTGTGTGTGTGTGTGTGTGTGTGTGTGTGTGTGTGTGTGTGTGTGTGCGAGAGAGAGAGAGAGAGAGAGAGAAAAAAGTGGAAGGAGCAGTGATTGGGCGAGTATTGCAAGATTAAGGTCAGGGCAGGAACAGGGCATCTCTCTAATGAGGAGACCCTGCTGTGGAAAGGATGGATCAACAGCACACACACACACACACACACGCGCGCGCACACACGCGCACACACACAGCTAAGAGATTTTCCGAGTGTAGACTTTATACCTTGTACATTTTAGTGCAAGCTTTTTTTCTCTCTCTCTCTCTCTCTCTATGTGTATATACAGTACAGTACGGTGAGCTCATACACATCCTCTCCTCCTTATTTATTAATTTTTCTCTTGCTTTCTTTTCCAAGGATACTGTTTTAACTTTACGGTCCTTGGCCTCTATAGATCTTTTTCACTGTGACCCAAAAAAAAAAAAAAAAAAAAAGGAAAAGAAAAAAAAAAAAACTCCTGGATTTTTCGAAGGATATTGGAGTTGCCTGGCCAAGCATATGACACCAAGAACCATAACCTTCTCAAGGGTACAGGAAGACAGCACAAGATCCTCTGTGAACTCAGAAACTTTTTGTCATTTCTGGCCACTGCTCAGTTTGCTTTACTGGAGCTTCTAGTTTGAACTGAGCTTGATTTAATGAGTCAGGTTGAATACAAATTCATATTTAAATAAAGAAACGTGAATAAAAAAAAGCAAGATTTATGCTTTTCTTAGATTTATGATAGATTTATTCTTGCTAAGAGGCATTATCAAAATTAGTACAGTTTTTGATATTGTTCCACATTTTCTTCATTTTCTACATCATCCACTCAAAACATTGGCCTGATATTATGTAAAGCATGTCACAAGAAACATAATTCACATATACACTACATTTACATTTATTTATTTATCCATTATTTATATGTGGCATTTTTATGATATTTTAAATAAGTATACATAAATGAAAGAGCTTTTCTAATATAATTTCTAGCTGTTTTGCCCAGCGAACAGATTAAGGAAATGAAAAAGGAAAGCTGTAGGAAAACGGTGCTTCCTCCATGCTTCATTTGAGGAGCTGGTTCCAAAAGGCCAGATGGCAATGCAAGTGGCGTTTAATTAAAGCTATTCATATCTCCAAAAAGCCCATGAGCACCACAATGCAATAAGCCAGGTCTTCTTCTACACAACTCAGGTGGGAACAATAACTGTATAGAGAATTAGAGTTATAGTTCTATTTGTTTTCTTATTGATGCTTAACCTCAGCTGAGGATCTTATATCTAACCACAAAACGAGAGCACCATGGCAGAACCCAGATGTTACCTGCTGATCTATATGAGGAAATAATCAAGTTAATGATCTTAACGGACACTTCATTTGATTCTGGTGAAGAATGAACGTGGTTCATTCACATGATTGCTGTTTCAAATATACAGTGACTTGCATAATTATTCACTCCTTTTTGAAATTTTCCACATTTTGCTGTCTAAATAATTAATTTGGATTATTCTGTAGGTTTTCAATATACATCCAATAATCTGTAACATACTGAAGTATAAAAACATTAATTTATCAATTACTATCTGAAGTCAGGTGGCACGGTGGCGTAGTGGGTGGGACTGTCGCCTTACACCTCCAGGGTCCAGTTTGCATGTTCTCCCTGTGCTTGTTGGGTGTTCTCCGGGTACTCCGGTTTCCTCTCACAGGACAAAGGCATGCAGATTAGGCTGATTAATGTTCCCAAATTGCCTGTAGTGTGTGAATGAGCGTGTGAGTTTGTTGAGAACGTGTTGAGAACGTGTGTGTGCATGTCCTGTGATGGATTGGCACCCTATTCAGGGAATAGCCAACCTCATGCCCTATGTCTCCTGGGATAGGCTCCAGGCCCCTGTGACCCTGCACAGAGGATAAAGCAATATAGATGATGAGTGTGTGAGTATCAGAAGTCATGTCGAATGACAGGATCACATGGTCTCAATATTTTCTTAGCAAACCCACCTGAACACAGTGTCATGCAGCCAAGGCCAAGCAGCTTTTAAAACAAGCCAACTTCTGAAAAATGTAACAGTCAAGGACTGGTAAATAATAATAATAATAATAATAATAATAAAAGCATACTGTAATCATCACCCAGAAAGCACTACTGCACATATTTTCAAATGTTATTACAAGTTCATTTAAACAGTAAAACATTTTTTTTTGTAGTCAAGTAATTAAGTAATTATTTGTACAGTTACCATCGGACTATTTAATCCATTATTAGAACGTATGGTACAACAAAGGTCATGGGGTAAATAATTTTGCAACAACTACATCCAAATGGTTGTTTGTATACTGTATGCACATGCATCTGGGAAAATTAGTTTAGAATTTTTGTGCCTAGACACACACACACACACACACACACACACACACACACACACACACACGTTTCATCTTTTCACAGCTGCAGCAGTTGACTAGTAATCTGCATGATCATACAGGCCCAAAGAAAGCATAAGCACATTCGTGGTCTGGCCATTATTCAGAACTCCAAAATAGTGATTTCCCTGTTGCTACTGTAGAATACACACATCACGCCTCAGGTATTCATTTGGCTGGCAGTCAGAGCGGGGAAAAAATCAAAACACTGTCCAAAAGACAAGAATGACTGTCTTCACACCACATGTTTAAGTCAGACCCACCACAGCCGCTAAAGGCAATGTGTGAAAATGCACTTTTTTTCCTAAAGCAGGACAAAACAGCACAGTTTTCAGCAGCTGACCCGCTAATGTGGGCCTTTTCAAATGTAGTGAAGTGGCAACTGCTATTCAAGATAAGCGCTGCGTTGGTACAGCCTGTTCTTTGCCCAGGCTAGTAAGAGAATCCTGTCTTTCTCTCATGCGATGTATATCAACTGAGTTGCAGTTGCAATTTTCCCACCACTGTGCTGATGCACAGCCACACCTCAGAAACCCCCACAGGCAGCCACAAACATGTTCTCTCTCTCTCTCTCACACACACACACACACAAACACATACACGCACAAACACATACACACACACATACACACCCACGCACACCTTAGTCAATAAAATATTGACAGAAATGGTGCCTCTTTGAAAGATATTAAAGTGCAAAGGGGGATCTCACAGCAGAGAGCATAAAGCCAAAGAGATAAAACAGAGAGAAACAAAAGGGAGAGAGACAAAAGGGAGAAAACAGAGATTATTACAGGCATGGCACACTTCAGCTACACTGAACCACACTTACACCATGCTGCCTTAAAGTAACGCTGACTCTTAATTTGTAAATCATGAAATCCCAGAACACCAAGGGAACATATGGACACAACAGCACTCAGAGCGCCTCGCATTATAATGAAGCGTTCAGGGTCTATAGCTTTAGTACGATAAGTATGTCACACTGAGGGAATGTGTTTCTAGCAATGGGTTTTATATCACTTACTTTGCCAAAAATAAAAAAAATAAAAAAACAGTAGAAGCTGTTAGCAGGTTGTCCTTATTAAGTGTTAGTGAAATTGCCTAGCTACTGAGGTACCAGAAGTTTAGCAATAGCATTTACAAAATCTTTTTATGGCATTGAAAAAAAAACAACAACAACAAAGATTTATATGGATTACTTTCACATTATGATACATACATATGATTTTATGTAGGTGAGTTTCTGTGCTGTGAGCCAATAGAAAAGACGAGGGTGGGGTAGTGTTTGTACTGTTTATCATCTATGCAGTTAACTTGGTGCCATCTCGTCTACCAAAATAAACTAAGGGATTTGTGTTGAAATTCTTCTTTTTGTTCCTGCTGCTAGGATGCTCTCGTTAGCAATATGAGAACCTATTTGGGTAACTTAATAGTGTTTCAGGGCATATTTAAATATTTGGTAAAAATTAAAAAGAAAAAACAGGTGAAATATACAATATGGGTCAGAATTGATACAGAAGGAGCTATCCATTTTATCTATATAAATAAAAAAAATGTTTTGTCTGTACATTGTTTAGAACTAACTCTTTTGATGATATCTTTACTAAAATGTCTCAGAAAATGTTCTGTCTGTATGTCTGCCCAGACGATTTTGTCACAGCATCACGCAAATCTGGCTCAACAGAATTTAATGAAACTTTGCCAACCCTTAATTCGCCATAAATTAAATGAAAATGTTGACTAGAAAGGAGGTTATGAGCAGTTTTATGCCAGATTACCTCAAAGCAGTCATCTCTTTTTGGACAAATATAGTGCTTTTGACTTCAAAAGTGGGCATGGTTATACACGTCACTCAACTGAGCCAATTAATGCGATAGTTTACCATAAAGACACAGAAACGACCTGCTACAAATTCTCACGAAATATAATCAAACGTGTGAAACAGCATGGCTTTCTCCAAAAAATGGTAAGTAATTTTTGAAAACTGAATCTTCAAAGATGTATGAACAGATCATTGCATGCTTATTATTCCTGCAAGAAGTTTAAAACCAGTTTATCTCATATGTTCTGAAACCATGGTGCTATGTAAAGCAGTAATGTGAAGTGCCACTACAAGATGAAACAAGGGTCGTTAGAACAAACATATCCTCAGCTGGCCGTGTTGAGGGCATGTAAAATACCCAAACTGAAAGTGTTATGTGCTCAAATCATGAATGTCATGACTTTAAACAGGATGTGTATTTAGCTGATGACGAAAGAAGTACAACTTAGCACAAACAAGCCACAAAATACTCAATCTTACAAAATTTAATTTATTCTGTATTAAATATTTTATTTTATTTATTCACTGATTACATTAAGGCTGATCAGATTATTTTTAGCTTTAAACTTTTAACTATTTTTAAAAAAATCTTTACATTTTAACTAACGCTAGTAATTAATATAATTATAGCTGCTAACAAGTATAAAGTTTTTTATATCGCCTTTTTATATAGACCAGCTACATTGCTATTTTGACCAGGTGATTGACGATCACAAATAATGAATCTTTGTAGTTTTTTCACTTTTATCTGTCATGTATCTTTTCCAATCAAGATATATTGTCGAACTACTAAAATCCTCCATTTCTTAATATAATAATTGCCTCAAACGTTGGACTTTGTTTATCCAAAAGTATTATAAAATCAGCATCTCAGGCCACAGAGACGGCTGTGCTTGCACTTTAAAAAGGCAGGCAAACAGATCCAAATCATAAAGCAACAGTGAACACAAAAGCAGATGAAAAATCAGTCAATTAGCAAATGGACTTAACACAGCAAAAACTAATTGACAAACTAAAAAGGTAAACAAGAAACAAGAACTGGCACTTACTTGCACAAGTACTTTGCACAAGGTGAGTCTTTGGTGTGCTTATTTATACTAATGTGATAATTGGGTCCAGGTGAGTGAACTTTTGTGTCTCATTTCGGGGCTGCATCCCTTGACGGATGCATTTGAAAGCCGATTACATTATTGCGTTATGACTACGGCCTTCCAAGTTCATTTAAAAATAAATATATTATTATTATTATAAAATATCCAATATAAATATATTAATAAAATATGATTATAAAATATTTTAGGCTAAATGTAGGATAAACCAATGATGCGCACAGAAGAATAGTACATAAGAATGTATTTGTTGCTGTAGTGGCTATTAATGGACTTGTGTTTTTTTAAGCTTTCAAATTTGGAAAATTATTTAACTACTTTGCAGGTTTTAGGCACATCAAAAACAGTCTAGCAAAATCAAAAACGGAGTAGCATTTTAATTACCTGAAACAATGCTGATTTACAAATGGACAGAGAACTCATATGGTGTAAGAGATTGGATTTCGTGACATTTACTAAGGCGAAATGCAAACATTAAGTGAATTTTCCCCTTATTATCTGTATCTCCTTGCTTCCATGAGGTTATTGCTGAAATATACTGTATATTGTTTAAGAAAGTTTTAAAATGATTTTGCTTTAGGTGAAAAGGTTATATTATTAGAGTGACAGCACCTCCCACAAAACATATATAAATATCTCAATTAACTGGAACAGTGATGACCAACTGGCACAACATCTCCCCATGGACTTTCATTCTATAGTATACCTGAGTAAATTATTCTTACTTTTTAACTCTGTATCTGGAGATACTTGCTGCATTCCCTAACACAGTATCCATTACATTCTTCTGGTTTTGGTCTTCCTGCATTAAACATCTGAATTTGCTCATCATTGTGGTGATGCATGAGGCCAGGGAAGCATGATCTTGTCAAAGAAAAATATGCTATAAAAAAAGAAAGCAAAGATACCAAATTTACCATTTGATATGGATGCATAGTTGTTGTACATAGATTACAATTAGTGTTCCGTTTAATTTGTGCTCCAAAGGTAAATTATATATTATGCTATGTGAATATGTGCTAATAGGTGTTTTCTTACTTTGGTATGCTGACAAGCATGTGTGTGTGTGTGTGTGTGTGTGTGTGTGTGTGTATACTTCTGCCAAACAGAGCTCTAACCTCTGGCGTTTTTAACAGTTCGTTTCGCACTCAGATGTCATGTTGTCACATTCGTTCAGACTCTTCTGCGCTTCCTGCCACAGGAGTTATGACTCACTGCTCTGCATAACGGCGCTCTCGCTGACCCTCGGCTACATTTAACACTCCAGGGCTTGTCAAAATGCGTAGAAAAAAAAGACATGCAGTTGATGCATAAGTGCTCTTTATCTTCCTAGCTACACACCTTCACCTTATTTTAAATAGATCTAACAGAATCGCACTACTAATGCAACTCAGTGTGATGCTTGTTATATCAACTTCACATATTTGAACTGGTGCAGATGGCCATTAGTAACACATATACAAAATCACTCTTAATGTGAAAACGGAATTTTCATGTAAACGTCTAGGTTTTTCTTTATTTCCTTGTTAAAATGACACAAGTGGATGAGTTGCCATATCACTACAGCCCAAAAATCTTGAATTAGTGGCTCAGCTGGTGTTGTTTTGCCCTGCTTGAGAAAAAGTGCACGTTTTCACATATACGGCTGAGCCTGGCTCTTTAAATGAATGTGCTCTTATTAGAAACCCAGGCAGGCAGTGGATCTGGCACTGAGACCTTTCTGATAAATGAAACGCTCGCCATCGGGTTTGTGGTAAGACTTTGAAGTACCTGCAATCTCATCAGGCATCGGATCTGCTTAATTACCGAGGCACAAATTAAAGAGGATAAAAAGAAGAGTGAGGGGATTAGATTCACACAGAGAGAGAAAGCATGAAGGGCCAAAAAGTCAACTGAGCTCTGTCCTGCACCCAAAACAATCTCTGCAACCTTACTGGTTGTATCAGAATGTTCCAACTATCACATTAGAAAACATATTATTTCTCTTTTTTTTTCAAACATGATGGAATTTGCTTGGTTTAATAGTAGCTATGAACAAATTTTATCTACTCCAATTACTAATGTAGGGTTTTGCCACTCCTTCTGATATACCTCAGCTAATGCAATGCGATCCTGACTGCACCCTTTGTAGAAATAAGCAATCAGAGAGTAAAACGATGTGTCATGGTTTTTCAGCACCGATCCCGTTGAGGCTTGCAGCACCCCCCCCCAAAACACACACACACACACACACACACACACACACACTCACACACACACACGTTCCTCAATTTATTTTTTTTTCTTCTTCCACTTACCCTCTTATCCCCTTCTTTTGTCTCATATAAAAGAAAGATGAGAGGGTTTTATACTCTGAGAGACTGAGAGCTGCTTCTTTACTGCTCCCTCAGCAGATGTTGGGGAAGTGAGTGGTGAGAGAAGGTGTTGAGTGTAGCCCAGGCATGTGTGTGTTTGTGTGTCACACAGTGGCATATAGCTTAGCCTCACTTCATGTATCCCAGTATGTGTTGCTTTGCTCTCCTAACCAAGTCCATACCTCTCAGCATGACCTCATTGCCCTTTTCAGTAGTCAATCACAGCGGGCTGACAGCAGCTGCCACCAAACTTAAAGCAATAGTCCAGGGCTTTTTCAACCTATTCTCTGTTCACCAATTCTGTAGTGTATATTCAGTTACTACAGACAAGATTTATGGCCGTGTAGTGAGAAATCAACTGCCCCAACAACTACCCTTAGACTTCCATCAAAAGTGAATTTTGAGTAAACTTGTTTTCTGGTCTCTTCAGTGAGTAGAAAATTTTATTTGTGATGACCAAAGACTCCAAAACCACATTTGTCATATATTCAAACAGAGAAAAGAAGAAGAAGAAGAAGAAGAAGAAGAAGAAGAAGAAGAAAAAACACAATGCTTGATATTTAACTGACAAAAGATTTTTCGTTACTTGCAATATATGTTTGACATTGAAATGTAAAATTACAATGTGCACAAGGTCAGAGGAGAAACAGCAAGACAAATGAAACAAACACCTGACAATTCAGGGAGTTGTTTTCAGTGTCACTCCTTGTCTAAAGCCTGTTGTTAGATGACTTTTCACCGTCATTGCAATGACATATAAAACATGCTTCTACAATGACAAATTTAATTCTGTTGCTTTCAACATCACGTTCAGCAACCAAAACAAAAGAAATGCACCAAACAACAACAAACAGACAGGAATGTCTGAAATGTCAAGTAATCAATACCAATACTGCTATTATCCAATAGCATGCTTTTTTTCTTGTCCTTTATTTAGCGTTCATAAAATGCTTTGACACAAACTTTCAAAACCGCATGATATTATGTGACATGTCTAGAGCCATGTTAGTTCTCTCTTTGCATAAAACATCTGATTTCTTTAATCAACCAATCTAGCTGCAGATTTGTGCTAATTAACTGAAAATCGTTGGACAATTGTGAACAAGGCAGTATCAGTCAAGAAACCATCTTCTGTCATGATCTTCAGGAAGCAATCAAGCCATTGACACCAGTGTAATGCAGACAACTGCCAGCCAGAGCCTACACGTTTTGAAGAATAAAGAACTTCATACTAAATATTGATGGATGTATAGCAATTTCACTGCATCAAATAACAAATTATTCCTATTATCTTGATTGTCATTCTTAAAAAAAAAAGAAAATTTCATTAAAAAATATATATACATTTCACTTTTTTTCTCAATACTTTTCCCACTACTCTTTTATTGTGCTAACAAACAAACAATGCAAAATGACAGTGATTTGGATCATATAATACCAAAAAAACTGTCCTGTAAAAATGTTAACGTGAGGTAGCACAGAGACTTCCTTTAATACAAATCATCTGCAAAAAAAAATCAGTTCATGGTGTTTCAACAGCTTTTATTTTACAGAGAGAGAGAGAGAGAGAGAGAGAGAGAGGACAAGGCTGGCCACTTTGAGCAAGTAGAGAAGAATTAGCAAGTTTGGTCAATAAAATCGTGAACAAGGTTTCATGAATTGCCTGCAAACAAAGGTACTGGTGATGATAGAGCAGTGAGGTGAACATTCAGAGTAAGTGAAGCACATAAGAGCAATTCAGGGCTGCATTGCACCGAGACACACTCACAACCTCGGAGTAAAGGTGCAACTCATTCAGTCAGTTTTTAATGACCGGCTGGCTGATACTGCACTGCACTCTCAAATCAGCCGACCTTGTGGACTTAATAATAGAGATCCCATTTAAACATGGTATTGTCATAAGTAGAAAACTCAACATGGCACATTCATTGCTAGACCCAGACATGGGTACAACCATCCAGTAGAGCTAAATAAATAACGTTCAGTGTTGTACCTGATCACTTATTTTTAAGTTTACTCATTTTGGTATTGATATTAGAATCCGTATTGACGAGTGCCAAAAAAACAAGAACAAAAACAAGACATAATTACCATGTAGCTCTTGTTTCCCTTAGGTTGTTTTGATTTTTTCGAAAAATCAAATTTGATTTTTTAAAAGTTTGTTTTTCTTTCTTAAATTCCTTTCCTGCATACCATAAAACACGAAAGCACAAATCTGTCAAACAAAAGAGCACGACGTGTTGTTCAAGACAATAAACTGAGGATGAAAGGGTTCAATTGAAACTAAAGGTTGTTGTCTTGTAAAGAGAAGCCGGCTTAACACACATGATCTCTCAGGCAAATACCACACAGTAGTAACCTGAGTCTGGGTAGACTCTCGCCCCTTCCGGGAAAAAGGATTATCTATTTACACAAACCAACAAGGATACACCTGGGTTAGAGGAACCTCTAATGTTTTGGTTTGTGTATACGTCTTTCCCGGGTATCTTGTTTGACTACTATTAGAGAACAATGACCAGCCACAGGTAAGACAAAAGCTCGGCTGCGGAGAAGGAGCTTTGTAATGCCCCTGGCTCTCTTGCCTCTTTGTTGGATTAAACGTCTGATAGAAAAAAAAAAGGCCTTCAATCCAAATTCTGCACATTCTTCGCTAATCTACGTCTCACCATGCCTCATGGTTTCCCCCTTGTCTTTCACTGCTTATTGTTTCATCTCAGGGGAAGCATATCATTTCTAAGATTTGATCTCGACCCATTTGGCAATTTAGCAAAAATTATTTTGGTGTGTCTGTCATGGTGATTTCTTTCTTTTTTTTTTTTTTTTGATAAAAGCTTCCTGCTGTGCTTCACTGTCACTATGTTTAGATGAAGTGACAAAACCAGACCATGGCCTAATCCAGCGAATGGGCTTTCAAATCCACTCACAATACCTACATTCCACCCTGAAGACACATCCGCATACCCACATGGAGACAAACCCACACACGTCCACACATATTCATTCACACAAATAACAAAATCACAAACATAAAGGAACAAAAAATATATACAATTTCTTTTCACATCCATCTGAGTTCCAAATTGAGGGTGATGTATCAGTTAGACAATACATTAATTAATTTGTTGAAAAAAAAAACAAACAAACATAATAACACCTCCTTATTTAAGTTTAGTAAAGAAAAATTAAGCATGTATTTGAAAGAAAAATTGGCTGATGCTTTTATCTGTCTTTTTTTTCCCCCTCCTAACAATAATGGCATTGTTTTGTAATGTCTGAGATACATCATCAATTGATGTATCCACATTCATCCTGTTTTACACAATCTGCATTTTATCCTGTTGAGGGTGAATCCAGAGCCTATCCCAGGAAACACTATGCGTGAGGCAGGAATGTACCCTGGACAGGATGCTAGTTCCTACACCCTTTCACACCTAGGGGCAAAAATGGAGTCATTAGTGTTTTGGGAGGGTGGAAAGAAATCCAGGAATCTAGTGTGGATATAGGGAAAAGATTTTGAAACTCTAAACAGATAGTACCATGAGGTCAGATTACAATTCAGTAGAGTGGTGAGGTAGCAGTGTTACCCGCTGTGACACCAAGCTGTTTATCACTGGAAATCAGTGCAGATCTTCAGACAGACCTTCTGATCAAAGATTTCTGTTTTTACAGGCATGCCCCTTCTCCACAGCCTCAGTGTAAGACAGCTCATAAAACAGGTCGAAAAGGATGATCTCCAGATTTCAAAACGATGGATAGATTTTAAACCTATATGTTAAACAGCTTTCTCTGTTACGTCATCATCAAAAGACCAAGTGATGCAATAACATTTGGAAGAATGGTGCTTTAGTGGAAAAATGAATATTTGTTGTGGCCCAACACTTTACAAAAAAACATATCCTTTCATTTGCCAGCCATCTGTAGCTTCAACATATGCACAGTATCCACACACAAAGGTAGCAGAGTACTTCAGGGACCTTATGTTAGGGTAAAAATGTGCACTTTGAGTTAGCAGGATGCAACAGTAACAGGTGTGACACTAGCACCACCCTCATTTGTCTGAGAACATGCTGCTATAATTTATTTAACAAAACTAGAATTGGTAATGCTGACAACATACAAGCAGCATTGCTAATGTTTGGAAATGCTGCTAGCAGTGCTTTTACAGCACACTTCCACTAGCACTGCTAAAATAAAACAATGGATATGCTGCAATATGAAGATAAAACCTGTCTAAACAATATGTTGGCATTGCATTCAAACGGTTTCTTTTTTCTTTTCTTTTTTTTAAGCTGAAGTCATACTTATTATACCTGATAAATCAGTGTGCCTGACTAGACCTGGACAAATATTTACTTCTAATTAAGCCCAATCTTTCATTACTCTCAGCATTTTAGGATTGCACCAGGGACATTAATCAAGGCTTAAACAGCATGGCTGCTCACAAATCACCTTTTGTGCTACATTTCAAATTCCGGTGATTTAACCGTGTGTTTCGGTCAGTGTCTTCTTGTGACAGGAGACACGGTTGTGGCCGTGGAATTGGACGCTGCTGTGGGCTTTGAGAAATCGACTCCAGAAGGTGAGGCCGAGGTGAAATGGAGTGTGTTTTGGAAAGGGTGAAAAATGGTAGAGTGGTGCAGTGACTGATGAGAGAGTCTTCTCCTCTCATGTTGTGAAAAGGAAGGCATGCCAGTGAAGCATAAATCATTTTAATCCCTGTATACACACACATGCACACGTGTGTGCGTGCACACAAACACACACACACACACACACAGAAATGCATGGACACACACTCACCCACCTCTTGTTCTCTCTCCTTTTCACCTTGTTACTTAAGGGATTTAAATCACCTCCAAATCTGCCGTTTATTAGAAATAAAATGGTGCCATTTTAATACCAAGACCTTTTCAATATTAATCTTTTTCTTGTCTGGGTGATTTTCCCTAACCATATTTTGCTTTGAAAACATTTTTCTAGCATTTCCCTCCCCAATTATTAACAATATATATATATATATATATATATATATATATATATATATATAAATATATATATATATATATATATATATATATATAAACTATATATATATATATATATATATATATATATATATATATATATATATCTCTCAAAACCACGATAGTATCTAGGCGGCAATGTGATCCCTGTTACTACAGTATACACAATAACAGATAGGTGAATTGTCCCATCAGGAAACAAAGGCAAACAAAACTACAAAGTTTTAGATCCTGCTGGCTTGGTGAGAGCAGGTTATTCGAAGAAGCTTCTTTGTCTGTGTAGGAGATGTGTGTGAACCGAGTGTTTATTTCTCTGTGTGTCTCTTTAAAGATGTTGAACACTGTTTCTTTGAGTTTGTTGCGTTGCCCTGAGGCAGACACATCTATCTGTGGAAGGTGATGAGGAAAAAGAGAAAGGTGTGCTGCAGGTGGCCTTTGTAAATCTACTGTTGACTTGACACTTGCTTTCTTTTAACAGAAGAGGATTTAAAGTGAAATAAGCCCAGCTTACTACTAAAAACAAACAATTTACACAAAAATGGATTTCAGTTTATTGATTTGACCCCAGTTACATGTGAACATTTTATGTCTTGTATCTGAATTTTCTACTCCATTCACATAAGTTATGCATCATGTGGCTTGGAAAGTCTTGTGGCAGAAATTTGTCTCAGAATTACTCAGAAAATCTTTTGCTTAATAAAATGTTTTGGTGATGTTACTTTGGCATGGTTATGGATCTCGGGACAAAATTCAAATGACTTTGATGAAATGATTTCAGAACACCATTGCCGTGGTGATGGGATAACCAATGTACCTATCACAATTTAGCAAAACTGACTTCGAAACAATATCAACAAATACAATCTAATGGCCTGAGCAGGATTCGAACACTGGTCACTGCTGTGAAAACTCTGAATGCTGATCACTGGTGATCAGATACTGTACTGATGATCCTAGTGACTGTGTGTACATGTCAATGAATGAAAACTAAACTACAGCATTACCTTGAAAAGCTGACAAAATAATAAAAAAAAAAATACATGCTTAACGTTTGTTCTATGAAGCCAGACACTGTGCAAACACCATATCTCAGTACAGTAATTTGTAAGGTAAGATGCAAATCATGGTAGTATTTCTGAAAAACAATTAAACAGAGAGGTATAATTACAACAATAAGATGTGAAGAGATACACACAATGTGTGTGGGAAGCCGCTGTGATAGAAATTCAGAACCCTTAGAAACCACTAGAAATGCCCCAAAATAAAGGTTACAATTTCATTGTTTTGAGAAAAGTTGTTTGTGGGTTATTCATTCAAACGTATCGCAATGTCATTTCAACAAAGTCATCCTGATTTTCAAAAACAATGTTGTCTCAACATTGTCCTGAGGGTAGACATCATCATTACATCTATATTACAAGGCTTATCCAAAGTTAGGGATCCTCCTAGGAAACAGTTTGTGCTTAAATCTATTTCAAATACATCTTTGTTGCATTCCATGGTGATATTAATCAGGATATTCAAGACTCATGATCAAGTCTAAGCAAATTTGTACTATACACACATAAGACGAGTCAAATTTCTCCATAAGTTTGAAACGAGCAATGTTCCAAATGGTACCTCGTTCAAGTTGACACTTGAGTTACACCAACAAAGCACAAACTGTATGTTTTCACTACAGAGTATCATTGCTGTAGAGGTACGTTGAGTAAGAGCTGTGTAATATTGTAAGACAGATGAAGAAGTAAATCATCACAGATGATCACCATGTACATGTACAGGCAGACACAACATGAAGCAATTAATGTTCTGTAAAAGATCAATGTCAGCACAAAATGATGAATATTCGTGTAGTGTTTTAAGGATGGAAATTCCTGGTTCAGGCAAGTCTTTCTTTCTTTATTCATGCATGAGTGATCATTTTTTCACAGTTTTTCATTCTTCAAATATGTTGTCATCGAGCATGTTTGAACGTATCCACTAACTTGTGTCCTTCACATGCTCTTCACTTCCATACAAAATCATATAATAGATTAAAAATGAAATCAAGAGAACAGAAAAGATGAAAGGGATGGCAAAAATCTCCAGCATACCTCCCAAGTTCAGATTGTGCCATGACGTCCAGATCTATTTTCCCTCCTATCTAACAAAGGCACAAATAACCCAATACATTTTAGACCTTCACAGCTTAGAGGTCCTACAGTTCTGTAACTCTGCCACAGAATCACATATGAGACCAAGCTGTTTTAACTGAGGGAACAAAATGGTGGATCAGGTGTCAGTGCATCTGTTTAACATTCTGACATTTTGTGTGGCATCTAAGTCTGCCCAAGTGGAAAAACACACCAGTAAATCTGTTTTTTGTTTGTTTGTTTGTTTGTTTTTTTACATGTGTTTCCTTTGCACACATGTTCACTCAGTCTTATTTTTTTGCTTACAATTGTAGTCACATATAAAATCAATTCGGAAGTGATGTTAAGCTATGTCTACATTAAAGTGAATATCTGCATTTCCAATTTCTTTCGTGGTGTTAGCTTTGCCAATGAAGTTGTGATAATCTGGTACTTATCTTGCCTTGTAGCTCAGCTGGTCTCGTTGCTTTTGTAATCATCTGTTCATGCTGTAGTCTCAATATCGTTCCTCGTCTAATCAGCTTGCAGAGCAGCCCCGCATAACCAGCCTACTTTCCGTCTGCCATCACTTAATTGCAAATCTTCTGGACTTGCCTGCTTGGGGAACCAGACGTGTCAAAAGTGGCAAACGGCTGTTTTCTCTGCATCCAATTAATGAACTCTCATTTATCAAAGCAAGACGTTGTGAGAAGCCCCTTCACCGCTCAAGCTAATAATAGAATCATAACTGCAGCCCTGCACTCTTTCTGGTGCAATCTTTGGAGCGTTCATTAGTGTGTGCATCAGAAACAGCAGTGGTTGGTGTGGTGAGAGGGTTTGGAGGAATACTAGCAGGGGATTGGTTAGAAGTCAGGATGAATACTGTTTCTGGCTGTGAACTGGGAGCGGATGCGGTTCCACATTTTCTCTGGGCTCGTGTGTGGTTTCCCGGATGTATTGATGACGGTGGATCAAGTGGGGGCAACCCACATTCTATCATGTTACTGGACCAGTGTGTTGCACGGTAAACTTTGACACATTTCTCTCTCTCTCTCTCTCTCTCTCTCTCTCTCTCTCGTGTTCTACAACAGGGGTGAATAGAATCTAGATCTAATTCCAAATCTGTATACTCTGTGGGTCTTTTATATTATATTATATTATATTATATTATATTATATTATATTATATTATATATATTATATAGATTATAGAGATTATTTAGATTAGATTAGATTAGATTAGATTAGATTAGATTACATTAGATGGCATTCACCTTTATTGCCATTCAGCAAAGCCAGGGAAATGCAGTTAGAAGCTATCCAAATGTGCACACCTGCAAGTAGCATTAAGCGTGAAGTGGAAAAATTGACAATTAGGTAGGGTGGCTGTAAAGTGATATACAACTAGCATGATGAGAGAACAGAACAGAATATAAGGAATGAAATGCAGTGCAAATGGCATGGTGTTTATAAACAGGTCTAGAGACATACATTATAGCTTTCAATATTGGTTAAAATTATGTATTGATTTTTACAAGTCAAAATTCGAAGTTGCCTTGACTATATCATGCAGCAATAATATCTTTTAAAATGCAGACCACGGATTTAACTAAAAGACTTAAATTCTCACATAACAGCGAGGGTGGAAAGAGCCATGGGAAGTATGAGTGTCTTCATGTTGCTCTAAAGACTCTTGTATATGAGTTGCTGAACTGGAGGAAGAAGACATGGAGGTGGTGAAAATGGAAATAGATATATGGGAATTAAGGAGGGAAGAAGATAGATTGTCTTTTACCCCATGGTATTAACCATCGTCTTTCCCCCCTTTTCCAACTTCATTTTTTAAAGCCAATCAATAGCTATGTTGTTATCTGCCTTGTTTAGTCTAGTAGAATTGAACTCTTCGATTCCCCCCTTTGGTACGGTTTGTTTGTGATCTAAACATAAAGGTCTAAATAAAACAACAGCAGCAAGACCCTTTATGGAATATGTATCCTTCATATTTACCGGTACAGTATTTTTTGTGTTCATGCTCTTGGTCCAGACTCAGATTAATTTAACCAATGAGCAGAGGGAACATTCTCACATGTCCTGTAGCAACATACAGTACTTTGGTTCACTTTTATATTTCTCTGTGTGAAACTAAACTGGATTAAGGGAAACATGGACCAAGCTTATACACTTGACTGATTTGTTCTATCGCAAACAAACACGGGTTAAAAAATGGACCTAGAGTAACTTAAGATTTTTACATTCATGGGCATTTTTTGTTTTTACACTACAGGCTCTAGTTCAAGTGAACTTGGATGCATCTATTCCAGTGACTGGATGTCAAACAACCTGATTGGCTGATCTTGTCATGTTCATTTCAGTCATAACATTATTACTGTATAGAATGGCTTTTCGTTGTTTATAGAGAAGACGGAATAAAGTAAATCAAAGTCAAGCTACTACAATTCAATTAAACATTTTATTAATTTATGCAACAAGTGTGTCCTCTTGCCATAAAAAGAGCAAAATCAGTCTTGGGTAT